>JANAVB010001800.1:44908427-44994959 GCA_029216955.1 Iris pallida
CAGTTTATTTACATGCTTATCTTTATTACTATCTAGTTTTACTAGTTAATTATTTACATGTGATTTGTATATCATGTATGCTAGTATAGATATAGTCCTTGTTCATAGTTAGCTTGTAGTTCATATTGGATTTGTTCTCCCGTGTATCTTGACTGGGTCATATCGTATCGTCGCCTGTACTTCGACCGAGTCGTATCATGTCATAGAATG
Source organism: Iris pallida (assembly GCA_029216955.1). Classification (NCBI taxonomy): domain Eukaryota; kingdom Viridiplantae; phylum Streptophyta; class Magnoliopsida; order Asparagales; family Iridaceae; genus Iris; species Iris pallida. Next base: position 44,908,638 of record JANAVB010001800.1, read on the forward strand.
AGTAAGTTATAGCTGAACTGCTGTACCATGTTTTAGAATTTTCACCTACGAGTCCACACTAGGGACGAGGGTGATTTCTTGAAGCTAACCTGCGAGTCCACACTAGGGCGAGGGTTAGTAGTCATTTTTCCGCACCTGCGAGTCCACACTAGAGGCGAGGGTGATTCTTGATGCTAGCCTGCGAGTCCACACTAGGGGCGACGGTTATTAGTTGTTTCAAACCTGCGAGTCCACACTAGGGCGAGGGTTTGAGTATCCATTGATCTCGTGACATGTTTTTTCTTGTTCTCATCCAGCAGTTTATTTATGCTTAGTGGGTCTTGTACCCGTCTTCATGATCATTCTGTCAGTAGTCATTTGTCTATAGCCACTTGTTAGTAGTCATCATGTCAGTAGTTAGTTGTCCTGATTCTGTCTTTTTTCCTGTTTATACCCTGTTTATATTTTATTACATAATTAAACTGCTAGATAGGTATATTTTTATGTATCTTGCTATGTTTCCTGAGGACCTGATGACCTCTTCAGGTTTAGTGATTGCATGGAGTTAGCTAGTAGTTCTGGATGGCGGATGTGATGATACACTTGCGGGATTCAGGTATCGTTATTACGATTATTATCCGCTCGTGCTTTCATACCTTATCATGAGATATCTTGTTTCTTGATTCAGTTTTTAGACTCTTGTTACTTTCTTTAGAGTCTTATCGGACATATATGCTAGTGGGCTGTAGACCACGACCCATAGTGTTCATTCATGTTTCGTACACTTATTATGGATTTGAGATACAGAATGTTTTGCCATGATTTGGCAGTTTACCATGCTCTTGACAGCGTTTACGTATTCGAGTCGGACTGGAGTCTGCTTGATACGTAGCTGGCTTGCTCACGCTCTCGTTCCGAAAAGCGGGTGCGGGTCGTGACAACTACAAAGGGGATGTGTTCCTCATGTTACAGTGGCACGATACCACGATGAGGTACCAGGATAGGGGTAAAGCCTCGGCCTTGCAAGCCATGTCGTTGCGGCGTAACACCGCAAAGGAGCCTAAGGCTTCGTGCTGGGTGGTATGGTACTACAAAGAGGATGTGACCTCATGCTACAGTAGTATGACACTATGATGAGATTCCCGGTAGTGGTAATGCCTCAAATTTAGGCCATGTCATAGTGATGTAGCACCGCAAGGGAAGTACAAGGCTTCATGCCATGTCTCTTTGATAACGAACTCACCTATAGTGTATAGACAGAGATATCAGGCCGTCTCTTGAGGGTAAACTTGTAGACGCCCAAAATTATACACTGAAACCAGGCTGGCATAAGGCCTTTAATGTGCAGCCAGAAGCACAGTTGATGTTATTATGTGAGTTGAAAGAATTGCAGTTATGGTACAGAATTCAAGGCTTAGTCCATTCTTGTATCATGCTGTTATTTAACCCATGCAGGAAGATTCAAGTCGTAGCGACATCTCTTCTAATGTATGATGGACAGTCACTGTGGGGAATGCTCAACCATATATTGAGATATGTGGAAGATTGTTGGTATTTTTGCCTTTAGACGAGGAAAGATAGTCCCACATCGGCTACACCAAATGGTGAGTATCTCAATATAATACATTACTTGTGTTGAGGTGTGCACATGAGGTATGGTGGAGCACAAGTGTGTGTCATGTGGGAGTATTTTACTAGAAGAAAAAAGGATTAATTTCAACAAAGATGTAAGTTGATTTTTGTTGTGCGGACTCGAACTCGGACACGGACTCCAGGATGTCTTGTGCATGCACGGAAATGTTCGGGAGTAGGTGTAAAACCCCTAAATTTCTAATATTTTTTTATTTAACTTTAGTACAGATTATTTTTTTTTGTATTGTACGTCGCGTAGTTGCATTGTACGTCGTGCGCAAAATTTCGTTTTTCGAAATTGCTCGACAAGTGCGAATATGTGCGAGCGTACATATTTTTAGAAAAACATTTTTTTCTATTTTATAGTTTCAAAATAATATATGTAATAATTATTTTAGCTATCATACCAACATTTTTAAGTCCGTTATTTTATTTATTTTATTATAAAAAGTCTTTGTAAAAATAATTATTAATAATAAATAATATTCTTCGTGTATACATATATATTTCATAAATATTTATTAAGTTTATTTGTAAATAATAATGTATTTTCGAAATTATTATTATAGTATTTTTGGAAAAACATATTTTAAAATTTTATGGCAATATAAATTTTGATCTGATTTTATTGATCTATTTAAATAATTTGATTAATATCAATGTTTGAAAGTTGATTTATCTTATTTGATTTTAAAATAAAAGATGGAATTTAAATTAGATTTGAATTGGATTTGGATTAGATTTGAATGATTTTAAATTAGTAGCAAATTATCTATTTGGGTTTTAAAAATCTCAATCCTATCCAAATGGAAATTTCCACATCCTATAAATAGGCAGGTACTCCTCCATAAAATTCCATAATCTATAATATTCCTCCACCACAACCAAACGTGAGTGCATCGTGTCCGTGTCCGTGTCTGTGTCCCATCCACTACCTATGTTACTTTACAAATACAACAACCCCTTCGTGTCCGACATACCCGGACCCTTCCTTATTTTCTTGTGACCGTGTCATGCAGGACACATGACACCAATCCCTAACTGTAAACCTAACCCTAGTTTCCCTGTTCTAGCCGCCGTCGTACCTCGTCCACCACGCCGGAATCCTCACGGCAGTACTATTTTCGTGCTACTAACCTCCTGCCACAACCCGACACTGCCTCCCACTACTCACCGGACATCTGTCTTCCCGGCCTTGGCCACCCAGCCACCACCTACACCGTCACTGACCCCTCGCCATCACCCGGCCACCCTCCCTGGAATATCACCTACACCAGCACCCCCATCACCACCATCGCCTCCGCTCACTAGGGCCAGCAACCGTAGCTTAAAACTGCCTCCGCCACCAGCGGCCAGAGCCGGTAACCCCATTCCGCCACCCACCTAAGACCTAACCCCGTCGTCACCACCACCGATGACCAAACCCACAACACCACCGCCACCACAGCCGGCCACCCCCACTATAGCCAGCATATCCAACCCAAACTCCGGTCACCAAAACCACCACCGCCACCACTGTTGCCGGCGCCCACTCGCCGGAACACAAAAAAACCCAAAACCCAAAAATAATTCCGACCAACTCACCTCCGCCGTACACCTGGCCTCCACCGGACCCGCGCCCGCCGGAGCCGTCCCCTACCACGACCGCAGTGAACTGCGGACCCCTAGCTCCTCCGCGACCGGAGCACCGCCCCTCCGACTTCCCTCTCCGCGCACGACCTCCTTCCTGGCCCTCCGCCGCCATACCGGAACCTCCATCGCGGCATGCCTCCGTGCCTCCGCATCCGGCCGCCTCTCCCCGCGGCGGGACTACATCTCCTCCACCGCGCCTGGACGCGATCACCCGAGCTGCGACGCCGGCGTGATGTGCCGGAAAGCCACTGATCCCCCTCGATCTCGCCCTCCCTCACTTTCTCGTTGACCGCGCGGCGCCTCCGTCCCCTCCGCTCACCCCCTTCACCGCGTTCCGCCGCACCACGCCGCCTCCAGCCGCCCAGGCCGTCGATCGCCGCCCCCTACTTTCCTCTTCTCCGATCTTTCCTCTCTCACCCTTCATTTCCCCATTTTTCTTTCACTCTCTCTCTCTCTCTGGAATAGACAGTACTTTATGTTTTGTTTCTTTTTTTATATAAATTGTTTCTTTTTTTTAGTAGTATAAGTTATTACTATAATTATTATTATTATTAACATTATTATTATTATTATTATTAAATTAACTAATTGATATACTGTATACTTGGGATCAGTAACAAATTTTTGTTATTTTGTTATTAGTATTATTATATTATTCTGAAATACAGTAGTATGTCTATTTGTATATATACATTATAAATTATTATGATTATGATTATTGTATTATTGTATTTATTTTTTATTAGTTTTATCGATATTATTGTAATTATCAATATATATTTCTAAATTATTTTATAACAAAAATATGATTTTTATGGGACCCTTCATATAACTTTTAAACTAGATTTCGAAGCCTAAAATATTATTATTATATTTTTGAGGTATTCTGTTGACCCAAAATTATAGCTTAACCAAATTATGGGCTTAGCCCCAAAATGAATTTTTCTTGTTTACAAAATATTTATTTAAAAATATTTGATTGGTAAAAACATAGTTTCCAACTATTATATAAAAATATTTTCTAAAAAGTTATAAATATTTTATTATACAAATTCCTTTGAATATCTATTTTTCGTCCATGACTAAATCAAATTCTTTCTATCTACTTGCGAATCTCGAAAATTCCTATACCGTCCCTAGCCAAATCTAGATTCAATGGCACGGTCTATTCCATCGATTAAGATCATCTTGCGTACTTTTGGCATGTACGACTTTTTTGTGCCAACACAATCATACGCACGTCAACTGCAACCATGTCAAGGACTTGTTGGATTATCGTACCACACCAGGCGTCACAACAGGTAAGTATACCTTGCTAATTAACTGTCAAATTATTTATTTTTTGTATTATTTATTTTGTTTTATATTGTTAGTTTCTTTTGTTATAAACTGCGCGTCCAAGCCATACTTGGGTGCAAGCGACTCTATTAGTCGTTTTACTTTACTATATGCATGTTAACTTAGTGTTAGCGGACTACCTTCTTGTTGGGGGATATCCTTATATCTCCTTTGGCCATGACACACACACTACACGGTTGGAGATATGTTGCTAGGGGCACGACTTATGGACTGGCCCTCTCTAAAGTCGTGTGATGGATAGATGATCGTAACTGCTATGACTAGGGTTTTAGAGACAAGCAGTTACAAAACTGGACGAGCCATGAATATGACTTGAACAGTGTAGGAAATATGGGAGAGGACAGTCGCTAGTGCGTATAGGAATCCAAACAGGTAAACCACAGTCTCCGGATGGAACTGTGGCAATTTATTTGCAGATGCCCTCTGACGTTTTGGACGTTACGGACGGATACGGATTACTGGATGCCAGTTACGTACACATAGCCTAAAATCCCATCCATACGCATGAAAGTTGTCCTCTAAATTACACATTAGGCGGTTAGAATCTCCTTTGCATATTTGTGCCTAGGATAGTCTTTTATATATATTTTATTCTGACAGTTCATATTAGCATGTTCTTCATGTATCTTGCTATGTCCGTCTGAGGACCTGGTTATTTCTCAGGTGTGTGTTCATGTCTTCTGCAGGTGTTCTAGCCGTAGCCGTGATCATCGCTATTTCTTCGTGGATGATTGCTCTTGGTTCGTCTTGCCATTTTATGGATCGATTCTTGTATATTTCTTTCATTGAGATAGTTGGTAGTGGACCTTGTCTCCGCCCAACGATTGTATCATCAATATTCAAGTTAATTTTTATATTATTATTCTTTTCATTGTGAATGAGATTTAGTTTGTCTTGGATTACTGCATTTTATAGCTTATGTATACATACAAGACCCATGTACTTCGTATGTATACAGTTGGCTTGTCTACGTACTTGGTCCTACGTATTTTGGGACTGGGGCGTTACATGTTTTTGTGGTGGCCCATGCAAGTCAAGATAAATTGTTTGGTTACTTTACCGTACTAAGCAAGCCTGCGTATAGGATTAGAGTCCAGGATCTTATCCACATACTTGACCTCCTTTCTCGATTCCATATTTGAACTATCGTTCGAGTCATCGACTGCATCTTGCTTGATTCCTTCTATCATAATTCTTATCTTCCCTTCGTGTTTGCTAGAGATGGACCCTACTAGTTAGATGTCCCAAACACCCTTAGCTTAATTCTTTAAGTTGGATAGAAGACCCCACGACCTGACACACCCTTGACCATTAAGGAAATACGAATAGTATTATCTAGACCATAGAGACTAGAGGAATTTAACCCATTTGGTCAACCAAGCCTTGGTCAATAAAATCGTAGAATGATGGTATAGGAATAAACAAGACTTAGATCCTTATGACTCTTAGACTATTCATTATTGTTTTTATTTTATCTACCATCGTGCATATGTTCTACTATCTAGACTAATGATGCTAATATAGCCTAGTATTTGCAAGCTAATTCTTTATCGAGCTTGATCAAGGCATATGATATTGAGCGGCCGCTCACTAATGTATTGTCTACTCAGAACCGGTGCATGATGGTCTGATCAGCCTAGTGCACTTGGATTCGCTTTTATCTATCGTTCTACGTGGATGGGGGACATAGCCAAACTTGTCCTTTAGAATCCCATCCACGACTGCCTTGACAATTCTTTTAAATTATTCGTTCGTCTTTGAACCACGTATCTGTTTTAACAATCTATTTTTATGTAGTATATACTAAGTATTCCCGGAACAGTTGGAATTTCAAAGTTTCGTATTCGATAACGCCTCCTTCGAACTCTATATTGCTTTCGTCCTTCACCTGTTTTAGAAAGACGAAAGTGCTGATACTTAAAATTTTCCTCTAGCTATCCTATTGACCATTATCACTCGATGTTACTATATCTTTGTCTTAAACTACTCGTCCTTTTCTTGGCCCTATATTCGTTATCATGAACCTTCCAAATCACTTAATTTAGGCATGAACCTACTCGATCTCTTATTCGTGCCTCAACACTACTCTCAAGAACCCATATCTACTAGGTCTCCAACTTATTTTCTCTCGATACCATATCATTCTTTATTGCATGATAATCTTGATTTAAACTGTTAACCCTTAATCTTCTACTCGTGCCGTAACTCGCGACCCTCATAACCATACCCGTGTTAAATTCTATAATTCAGGTCACGATTTCTTATGCCATGATTTTGTTGAGCATTATAATCGAGTGTTCTCCATCGATACCTCCCTGTGTCTTCTCACCCCCCTACTACATCTTAATTTCGAGGACAAAATTTTTTTTAAGTTGGATAAGATGTAAAACCCCTAAATTTTTAATATTTTTTTATTTAAATTTGGTACTGATTTTTTTTGTATTGTACGTCGTATAGTTGCATTGTACGTCGTGCGCGAAATTTCGTTTTTTCGAAATTGCTCGACGAGTGCGAATATGTGTGAGCGTACATATTTTTAGAAAAATATTTTTTTTCTATTTTATAGTTTAAAAATAATATATGTAATAATTATTTTAGCTATCATACCAACATTTCTAAGTCCGTTATTTTATTATAAAAAGTCTTTCGTAAAAATAGTTATTAATAATAAATAATATTCTTCGTGTATACATATATATTTCATAAATATTTATTAAGTTTATTTGTAAATAATAATATATTTTTGAAATTATTATTATAGTATTTTTGGAAAAACATATTTTGAAATTTTATGGCAATATAAATTTTGATCTGATTTTATGGATCTATTTAAATAATTAAATTAATATCTATGTTTGAAAGTTGATTTATCTTATTTGATTTTAAAATAAAAGATGGAATTTAAATTGGATTTGGATTTGATTGATTTTAAATTAGTAGCAAATTATCTATTTGGGTTTTAAAAATCTCAATCCTATCCAAATGGGAATTTCCACATCCTATAAATAGGCAGGTACTCCTCCATAAAATTCTATAATCCACAATATTCATCCACCATAACCAAATGTGGGTGCATCGTGTCCGTGTCTGTGTCCCATCCACTACCTATTTTCCTTTATAAATACATCAACCCCTTCGTGTCCGACATACCCAGACACTTCCTTAAAATTTTCCTTGTGTCCGTGTCATACAGGACACATGACACCAATCCCTAACTATAAACCTAACCCTAGTTTTCCTGTTCTAGCCGCCGCCGTACCTCGCCCACCACGCCGGAATCCTCATGGCAGTACTATTTTCGTGCCACTAACCTCCTGCCACAACCAGACACTGCCTCCCACTGCTCACCGGACATCAGTCTTCCCGGTCTTGGCCACCCAGCCACCACCTACACCGTCACTGACCCCTCGCCATCACCCGGCCACCCTCCCTGGAATATTACCTACACCAGCACCCCCATCACCACCATCGCCTCCGCTCACTAGGGCCAGCAACCGTAGCTTAAAACTGCCTCCACCACCAGCGGCCAGAGCCGGTAACCCCGTTCCGCCACCCACCTGAGACCTAACCCCGTCGTTACCACCACTGATGACCAAACCCACAACACCACCGCCACCAGAGCCGGCCGCCCACGTCGTGGCCGGCATATCCAACCCAAACTCCGGTCACCAAAACTACCACCGCCACCATTGTTGCCGGCGCCCACTCGCCGGAACACAAGAAAACCCAAAACCCAAAAAATAATTCCGACCAACTCACCTCCGCCGCACACCTGGCCTCAACCGGACCCGCGCCCGCCGGAGTCGTCCCCTACCACGACCGCTGTGAACTGCGGACCCCCAGCTCCTCCACGACCGGAGCACCGCCCCTCCGACTTTCCTCTCCGCGCACGACCTCCATCCTGGCCCTCCGCCGTCTGACCGAAACCTCCGCCGCGGCATGGCTCCGCACCTCCGCATCCGGCCGCCTCTCTCCGCGGCGGGACTGTATCTCCTCCATCGCGCCTGGACGCGATCACCCGAGCTGCACCGCCGGCGTGATGTGCCGGAAAGCCACCGATCCTCCTCGATCTCGCCCTCCCTCACTTCCTCGTTGACCGTGCAGTGCCTCCGTCCCCTCCGCTCACCCCTTCACCGCGTTTCGCCGCACCACGCCGCCTCCAGCCGCCCAGGCCGTCGGTCGCCGCTCCCTACTTTTCTCTTCTCCGACCTTTCCTCTCTCACCCTTCATTTCCCCATTTTTCTTTCACTCTCTCTCTCTGGAATAGACAGTACTTTATGTTTTGTTTCTTTTTTTTATATAAATTGTTTCTTTTTTTAGTAGTATAAGTTATTACTATAATTATTATTATTATTAACATCATTATTATTATTATTATTATTAAATTAACTAATTGATATACTGTATACTTGGGATCAGTAACAAATTTTTGTTATTTTGTTATTAGTATTATTATATTATTCTGAAATACAGTAGTATGTCTATTTGTATATATACATTATAAATTATTATGATTATGATTATTGTATTATTGTATTTATTTTTTATTAGTTTTATCGATATTATTTTAATTATCAATATATATTTCTAAATTATTTTATAACAAAAATATGGTTTTTATGGGACCCTTCATATAATTTTTAAACTAGATTTCGAAGCCTAAAATATTATTATTATATTTTTGAGGTATTCTGTTGATCCAAAATTATAGCTTAACCTAATTAAGGACTTAGCCCCAAAATGAATTTTTCATGTTTACAAAATATTTATTTAAAAATATTTGATTGGTAAAAACATAGTTTCCAACTATTATATAAAAATATTTTCTAAAAAGTTATAAATATTTTATTATACAAATTCCTTTGAATATCTATTTTTCGCCCATGACTAAATCAAATTCTTTCTATCTACTTGCGAATCTCAGAAATCCCTATACCGTCCCTAGCCAAATCTAGATTCAATGGCACGGTCTATTCCATCGATTAAGATCATCTTGCGTACTTTTGGCATGTACGACTATTTTGTGCCAACACAATCATACGCGCGTCAACTGCAACCATGTCAAGGACTTGTTGGATTATCGTACCACACCAGGCGTCACAACAGGCAAGTATACCTTGCTAATTAACTGTCAAATTATTTATTTTCTGTATTATTTATTTTGTTTCATATTTTTAGTTTCCTTTGTTATAAACTGCGCGTCCAAGCCATACTTGGGTGCAAGCGACTCTATTAGTCATTTTACTTTACTATATGCATGTTAACTTAGTGTTAGCGGACTACCTTCTTGTTGGAGGATATCCTTATATCTCTCTTGGCCATGACACACACACTACACGGTTGGAGACATGTTGCTAGGGGCACGACTTATGGACTGGCCCTCTCTAAAGTCGTGTGACGGATAGATGATCGTAACTGCTATGACTAGGGTTTTAGAGACTCAAGCAGTTATAAAACTGGACGAGCCATGGACATGACTTGAACAGTATGGAAAATATGGGAAAGAACAGTCGCTAGTGCGTATGGGAATCCAAACAGGTAAACCACAGTCTCCGGATGGAACTATGGCAATTTATTTGCAGATGTCCTCTGACGTTTTGGACGTTACGGACGGATACGGATTATTGGATGCCAGTTACGTACACATAGCCTAAAATTGTCACCCTTATTTCCCGTATTTCTCGTATTTCGTATTTATACTCGTATCTGGAATTTGGCATGTATTTTTATTTTTCTCAATTTGTGGAATTTTGGTATTTCTCGTATTTTGGGTTTTGTCATGGCTCGGTTTTAATTGGGTTAATTTGGTTTGGTTTGGTTTATGTGTATTGGAACACCTTAGCCTATGCTCCACCCTCAACACACCACATCCCACCCTCTTTAAAACTCTACCAACTTTTTCTCTCTCCTCATAAACCTCTATTAATTTCTTCTTCTCCTTCCTCTACACAACACTCTTCTCCTTCCTCTACACAACACCCACCCATAGGCAAGTGCACCTTGCCACCACATGAGAACCCTCTTTTATTTGTCCATTTGCTAGATTAGGACATGGTGATCAACATTAGAACTTAGTATTTTGTGATTTGGAGTCTCCATTATTCTAGATCTAAGTTTTTTCTATTTTCGGTTTTGCATGGTTTTGATCTATTTAAGTTCGATTTTTATGGGTTTTGATGTTTCCATGTGGAAGAGAGTTCAATTCCACCCCGGTTGTAACTTTGGAAATCTGGATTTGGAGTTCGGATGGCCAAGTTGTGAAGCTTTGAAGTTTTGGAGCCATGGGAGCTTCTTCTCAGCCATGGAGAAGAAGATCCTTTCCCCTGCGTGCGTGTTTTTACGCGTACGCAGCTCTCTGCGTGCAGCTCTCCTGCGTACGTAACTTTTCGCGTACGTAGCTCTCCTGCGTGCGTGACTTTTCGCGTACGCAGCTCTCCTGCGTGCGTGACTTTTCGCGTACGCAGCTCTCCTGCGTGCGTGACTTTTCTCGTACGCAGCTCTCCTGCGTGCGTGAATTTTCTCGTACGCAGCTCTCCTGCGTGCGTGACTTTTCTCGTACGCAGCTCTCCTGCGTGCGTGACTTTTCGCGTACGCAGCTCTCCTGCGTGCGTGACTTTTCGCGTACGCAGCTCTCCTGCGTGCGTGACTTTTCTCGTACGCAGCTCTCCTACGTGCGTGACTTTTCTCGTACACAGCTCTCCTGCGTGCGTGACTCACGTACGCAGCTCTCCTGCGTGCGTGACTTTTCTCGTACGCAGCTCCCCTGCGTGCGTGACTTTCTCGTACGCAGCTCTCCTGCATGCGTGACTTTTCTCGTACGCAGCTCTCCTGCGTGCATGAGTTTTTGCGTACGCAGCTCTTCTGTGTGCGTACTTTAGCTCCCCTGCGTGCGTGCTTTTGTGCGTACGCTGTGCGTGCCCTTGTGCGTACGCTGCACCCTGACCCCTTGCTTAACCCATTGGCTCTTGGAGTTTTGGTCTTATTTCTTTAAGCATGGCTCTTCTATAGCCCTGTATATTGATATTTTATTAGATAGTTTACGCCCATTTTATATCCTTACGCCTTTTGTCATGAACTTGATTTTACTTAATATGTTTGGAATGACTATTGTACATGGCATAGTATGGCAAGGAACTAGCATAACACGACAGTGACCCGTAGTGGTGCACTCCTGACATGACCAACCTGACATGATAGTGGCCCGTCGTGGCGCACTCCTGACAAGTACCCTGACATAATTTATCTTGACGATGTTGCGACGGCTAACTTAACTTGACCTGCCTTGACGCCGTGGGTAGTTCTTTCTTGCTTGCTTGTTAAATCCACTTGTCCTGTCTTGCATCATGTCTAGGATGGAACTCCTGAGTACCACGGTCAGGAGTACCTACCAAAATGGATTAAGGTTAATAACTAGAATAACTCAGTAGTCATGAAGAGATGACACAGCTACAGGCAATCCCGTTACCTGGGCGCTCTTGGAATCTGTAGTCTGCCGTCGAGTAGAGCACATTTCCAGCACACCGTCGTGTGTTGCACCCTCTAAGTCACCTAAGGGTACATTTGTCTCCCGGACGATGTACCCACCTGAATTCAACCCCTAATTTTCGACCTGGGTAACCTGGATGGTCTGCAGGGCTTGTGGCTGTGGAACAATCTCACTGCATCTTGTTAGTAATTAGGCCTGTGATAACCCTAGTTAGTTAAAGTAGTAAGCCGTAGTATCTGCTTGGCCGTGATTGATTGAATGAGGTATAACCAGTTTAGTCATGTCTTGATCCAGTACAAGATTGCTCCCAGTCTTGATTTCTTGTATTTACCTTGCCGATAAATGGTGGAAAACCAAGTTCTGTTCAGATGAAGGGTTACAACCCCGGTCCTTGTTTGGTTTACGGGTTGTAACCTAGCTATCGGAATAGTCCCATGGTTATCTCGTCGTATATTATTCTGGCATGTTTTTGTAATTTCTAATTCTTTATATTAAATTTTCTTGTGCTAATTGCTGGCTTTTGTTCTTATTTCGTGGCCCCCTTGTGGCACTTGCTCTTTCTGGGGTTGACCCAGCTGGTTTTGTGTGGCCAGATTTCGGAGCAGCTCCCGAGGATCTTTCGAACTTCCTGCCCGATGGTGGCGACTAGAAGGAACCCGGGCTACGAGTGGATTTTCTATTTTGTTTCGCTCACTCTATTGTAAAACTATTCTTTTGAGGCGTTTAGCCGACGAGCACCTGTTAACTCGATGCACTTTACTTACTGTCTGCCTACGGGCTGTAAACATGATTAACAAATCCTAGGGTTGATCATGTATGACTTAACTCTTGCTAGTCCCCGTATTTTGTACGACTAGCTTCATGATCAGCTGAATATGTAATATTTGGGACGCCTTATTATTGTATATTTAATGATCATACATCTTGCGACCTTACTTACTTGCTTGTGATTGAGACATTAGGCTTGTTCATGACCATAAGAGACTGTTGGCTTGTAGTAAACCCTCATATTTCTAGACAGCCGTGACCGTATATCGAGGTGGTTTCTATTTCAATATACGTAGCTGGCTATGTCTGCCCCCACTCTCCAGTATTCTGGTTCTGGGGCATGACATGGTTTAAGTAGTGGCCCATGCAGGTCTTGTCAATCAAGAAATGTGAGGGTTTACCGAATAAATGTCTCAATCTGTATTCGCCCTTGATCTCCGTCCGTATTTTCAAATCCCTGAAATTTTTGCCCTGATTATATGCTTGTATCGTTGATCTGTCCTGGTCCTTCCTTATTGTTTCCCTGTGTCGTCTTTCTCAGCGGCACTGTACCTGACCCTGCCAATCAGCAAGAAGGAGCACCTCCCGTAGACCAGCAGCAACCCGGAGATCAAGGCCAGCATTCCGGAGTCGCCTCCAGAGTGATACCTACTAGAGGAGAGTCACCAGTTCGGCCCGTCCAGCCCACAGAGCCAGATGATGGTACCTTAGTAGGCCTCATCAGAAACTTGATAGCTTCCCAGGATTGTCGAAGCGACGCCCTGCACCAGATAGTTCAAGATGCTTTGACCCGAGGCGGACATCCAGGGAACCAGGCGGCAAACAGCTTCAAGCGATTGAACCCTCCTTTCTTCGACGGCACCGAGGATGCGATTGCCGCGGATGCATGGCTTCAGGATACCGAGGTGATTCTGGAAGCAGCTAGGACACCCGAGAATGAGAAGGTGGCGGTGGTACGCCTGCAGTTGTTGGACTTGGCTCGCAGTTGGTGGACAGCGCAAGCCATGGGATTAGTGGCACCCATTGCTTGGGCAGTGTTTAGAGAGAGATTCCAGACGAAGTATTTCGATGCTGTGGCTCGGTACGACCTGCAGACCAGATTTACCAACTTGAAGCAAGGAGGCAGAACAGTCGACAGTTATGCATCAGAGTTTTCTAGACTCAGTAGGTTTGCCCCCACCATGGTGGCGACCGAGTTTGATAGGGCCCAACGATTCCAGCAGGGACTGCATTTGGAGATCTTGTTGGCGGTTGAGCAGTTCGAGCACCAGACGTTCAATGTAGTCTTGAGAGCAGCTAGGAGGCATGAGTACACCTCCCAGAGGATTGTGGATAGGACCGAAAGTAGGAAGCGGTCCCACAGTCAGATGCACCAATCATCAGCTCCAGCCCCGGCAGCTAGGGGATTGACCATTGGAACTCCAAGGCGGGCGGCCTCAGTAACGTCGGTTCAGCATTCGACCCTGACGTACCCGCAGAAGCAGACTTCCGCGATGGGATGTTCTCATTACGGTAAGCCAGGGCATGTGGTGGCAGACTGTCGCAGGGCGCAGGGATTGTACCTGGCTTGTGGAGCAGCAGATCATAGGATAGGGGCTTGCCCGAATAGGGGTGGTTCATCAGCATCCAACCCTTCTAGCTCTTCGGTGAGAGGACCGGCCCCAGCACCAGTTCAGCAGCAGCAGTATCAGTCTTCGAGGCCCTTGCCGCCTCAGTCTCAGGTATTCCAGCAACAGCACCCCCAGCAGTATGCACAAGCCCAAGCTCAGACCCAGAATAGGCAGAGAGGTTTCCAGCAGAGGGGACCAGCAGCCAGAGGACAAGGTCAGGCCATGATGATGGCTATGGAAGAAGAAGTTGCACCAGGTGAGGTTGTGGCAGGTACTATTCTCGTCAACTCCTCTCCAGCATCTGTATTATTTGATTCTGGTGCATCGCATTCATTTATGTCTGCACGATTCGCGACACGGATAGGATTGGAGCCCGAGTCATTATCAGTGAGGCTCAATATACTTACTGGTAATGGCCTTGTGGGAGTAGATCGAGTGTTTTTCTCGTATCGGATCGTAGTTAGCGGTAGGGAGTTCCCCGCTAGATTCATAGAGTTTCCTATGGCAGACTATGATGTAGTCCTAGGCATGGATTGGTTGAGGAACCAGTATGCTAGGATAGACTGCCATATTGGCAGAGTTGTCTTTAGTATCCCCGGCGAGCCAGAGTTTTCATTTTCCAGAGGCGCAGTGGAGCCATCTTCCCCAGTATTACGGATGGCAGTAGCAGTAGTGCAGTTACCCCGGATAGTTGAAGAGTTTCCAGATGTCTTCCCAGAGGAGCTTCCAGGGATACCGCCGGAGCGGGAGATTGAGTTCACTATAGACTTGATTCCCGGGACAGCACCAGTATCAGAGCGAGTCTACAGGATGGCGCCTTCAGAGTTGGAGATTTTATATAAGATGATTGAAGAACTGAGGACCAAGGGATTCATCCGTGCAAGTGGATCGCCTTGGGGAGCCCCGATGCTTCTTGTGAAAAAGAAGGATGGTACGTCCAGGCTATGTGTTGATTATCGTACCTTGAATTCGGTGACAATCAAGAACAGATACCCTCTTTCGAGGATAGATGACTTGTTTGATCAGCTCAGAGGGGCTTCAGTATTCTCGAAGATCGACTTGCGGTCGGGATACCACCAGATCAGAGTCAGAGAGCAGGACATCCCGAAGACAGCATTCAGATCGAGGTATGGACATTGGGAGTTCCTTGTTATGCCCTTTGGAGCGACCAATGCGCCGGCCGTATTCATGGACCTCATGAATCGCATTTTCATGCCTTACTTGGATCAATTTGTGATCGTGTTCCTAGATAACATCCTGGTCTACAGCAAGAGTAAAGCAAAGCATGAGCAGCATCTCAGAGTCGTCCTCCAGACGCTTAAGGAGCATCAGTTGTACGCCAAGTTCAGTAAATGCGAGTTCTGGCTCGATCGCATTTCATACTTAGGTCACATCATTACCCGAGGAGGAGTGGAAGTGGATCCCCAGAAGATTGTGGCTATCGAGTCATGGCCAGTACCCAGCTCAGTGGTAGAGGTTCAGAGCTTCCTTGGATTGGCCGGCTACTACCGGCGGTTCGTTTCAGATTTTACAAGAATTTCAGCGTCGATGACCCAGTTGACCCGCAAGGATGTGCCGTTTGTTTGGACAGCAGAGTGTCAGGAATCATTTGAGAAGTTGAAGCGAGGTTTGATAACGGCTCCCATTCTCACCCTTCCAGATGGGACCGGAGGATTCACAGTTTATTGCGACGCTTCAGACAGAGGATTGGGGTGTGTCTTGATGCAGCATGGAAAGGTAATATCTTATGCGTCATGTCAACTATGTGATCATGAGAAGAATTACCCGACCCACGACTTGGAATTGGCGGCGGTAGTGTTTGCTTTGAAGTTGTGGAGACACTACTTGTACGGAGATAGAGTGGAGATCTTTACTGATCATAAGAGCCTGAAGTATGTTTTCACCCAGAAGGACCTTAATATACGGCAGAGAAGATGGCTCGAGCTACTGGTGGACTATGATGTGGATTTGTATTATCATCCCAGGAAGGCCAACGTTGTAGCAGATACATTGAGCAGGAGAGCCGAAGTTTATTTTCTGACGGCACAACCAGAATTATTAGCAGATCTTCAGAAGATGGGAGTTGAAATGGTTCTTCCAACCAGCGTGGCATTGATGGCCAGCCTACAGGTTCAGTCCAGCATAGTTGAGAGAATCCGGGTGGCACAGTCAACAGATTCCAAGATCCAGCGACTCAGAGCAGAATGTGAAGCAGAAAGAAGGCCAGAGTTATGTATCCATGAAGACGGTACACTTCGACATGGCACTCGTTTTTGTGTACCCAGTGGAGATATCAGACAGGAAGTCATGGCAGAAGCCCACAGTTCATAATATTCTATTCATCCGGGTGGTACGAAGATGTACCGTGATATTCGTCAGCATTTTTGGTGGAATGGCATGAAGAGGGAGATAGCCCGGTTTGTCTCTCGGTGTTTGGTTTGCCAACAGGTTAAAGCTGAACATCAGAGGCCCGCTGGACTTCTTCAACCCTTACCGATCTCAGAATGGAAATGGAAACATATAACCATGGATTTCGTGACCGGATTACCCAGATCTCCGGCCGACAGAGATGCTATTTGGGTAATTGTGGACAGGCTTACCAAGATGGCACACTTTTTCCCATTCAGAGTTGGACAGTCGACGGTACAGTTAGCAGAGATGTATCTCAGGCAGATCGTCAGGCTTCATGGTGTGCCAGTCAGCATCACCTCGGATAGGGATTCAAGATTCACATCACACTTTTGGCACAGCTTGCAGAAGAGTTTGGGAACTCGCCTTCAATTCAGCTCAGCTTATCACCCGCAGACGGATGGTCAATCAGAGCGCACAATCCAGACCCTTGAAGATATGTTGAGATCCTGTACCCTTGACTTCGGTGGTTCATGGAAGAATCATCTGCACCTGGTAGAATTCTCGTACAACAACAGTTATCAGGCCAGTATCCAGATGGTACCCTTCGAGGCTCTTTATGGCAGGAAGTGCAGATCCCCGCTAGCATGGGACGATGTCGGAGAGAGGCAGATGCTCGGACCCGAATTGATTTCCCAGACGGTTGAAGTGGTCAGGAAGGTCAGAGATCACCTCCGAGTTGCCCAGGACCGCCAGCGCCATTGGGCCGATGCTCATCGGCGTCCCTTAGAATTTGCTGTCGGCGACCATGTATTCCTTAGGATCTCGCCTAACCGCGGCGTCATTCGCTTTGGCGTGCGGGAAAAGCTTAGTCCTAGGTATATAGGGCCGTTCGATATTCTGGAGCGAGTAGGAGATGTATCCTATCGTCTCGCTCTTCCGCCGTCGCTAAGTGAGGTGCATGATATATTCCATGTGTCCCAATTACGACGATATATTCCGGACCCGAGCCACATCCTAGACCATTCGGAATTGGTTGTTGGTACCAACCTTTCGTATGAGGAGAGGCCCGTGTCTATTTTGGACCGGAGGGAAAAGATACTCAAGAACAAGACTATTAAATTAGTCCGTATTGCTTGGGGTCATCACCCTCTAGGTGAGTCAACGTGGGAGCGTGAGGACGACATCCGATCACGATATCCCTACCTGTTTGACTCGTGAGGTATAATGTCTTTCTTATGCCTTACGTTTTCCCTTCCTTGCTTGCATTGTATGATTGTATGATTGAACTGCTTAGTGTAACTTGTCTGTGCTTAATGTAGCTTGTCGTGACAACCTCTAGCTCCTTGATTAAATTTCGAGGACAGAATTCTTTTAAGGTGGGTAGAGTTGTCACCCTCATTTTTCGTATTTCTCGTATTTCGTATTTATACTCGTATCTGGATTTTGGCATATATTTTTATTTTTCTCAATTTGTGGAATTTTGGTATTTTTTGTATTTTGGGTTTTATTATGGCTCGGTTTTAATTGGGTTGATTTGGTTTGGTTTGGTTTATGTGTATTGGAACACCTTAGCCTATGCTCCACCCTCAACACACCACATCCCACCCTCTTTAAAACTCCACCAACTTTTTCTCTCTCCTCATAAACCTCTATTAATTTCTTCTTCTCCTTCCTCTACACAACACTCTTCTCCTTCCTCTACACAACACCCACCCATAGGCAAGTGCATCTTGCCACCACATGAGAACCCTCTTTTATTTGTCCATTTGCTAGATTAGGACATGGTGATCAACATTAGAACTTAGCATTTTATGATTTGGAGTTTCCATTGTTCTAGATCTAAGTTTTTCCTATTTTTGGTTTTGCATGGTTTTGATCTATTTAAGTTGGATTTTTATGGGTTTTGATGTTTCCATGTGGAAGAGATTTCAATTCTACCCCGGTTAGAACTTTGGAAATCTGGATTTGGAGTTCGGATGGCCAAGTTGTGAAGCTTTGAAGTTTTGGAGCCATGGGAGCTTCTTCTCAGCCATGGAGAAGAAGATCCTTTCCCCTGCGTGCGTGTTTTTACGCGTACGCAGCTCTCTGCGTGCGTGCTTTTGTGCGTACGCAGCTCTCCTGCGTACGTGACTTTTCACGTACGCAGCTCTCCTGCGTGCGTGACTTTTCGCGTACGCAGCTCTCCTGCGTGCGTGACTTTTCGCGTACGCAGCTCCCCTGCGTGCGTGACTTTTCTCGTACGCAGCTCTCCTGCGTGCGTGACTTTTCTCGTACGCAGCTCTCCAGCGTGCGTGACTTTTCGCGTACGCAGCTCTCCTGCGTGCGTGACTTTTCTCGTACGCAGCTCCCCTGCGTGCGTGACTTTCTCGTACGCAGCTCTCCTGCGTGCATGACTTTTCTCGTACGCAGCTCTCCTGCGTGCGTGACTTTTCGCGTACGCAGCTCTCCTGCGTGCGTACTTTAGCTCCCCTGCGTGCGTGCTTTTGTGCGTACGCTGTGCGTGCCCTTGTGCGTACGCTGCACCCTGACCCCTTGCTTAAGCCATTGGCTCTTGGAGTTTTGGTCTTATTTCTTTAAGCATGGCTCTTCTATAGCCCTGTATATTGATATTTTATTAGATAGTTTACGCCCATTTTATATCCTTACGTCTTTTGTCATGAACTTGATTTTACTTAATATGTTTGGAATGACTATTGTACATGGCATGTTATGGCAAGGAACTAGCATAACACGACAGTGACCCGTAGTGGTGCACTCCTGACATGACCAACCTGACATGATAGTGGCCCGTCGTGGCGCACTCCTGACAAGTACCCTGACATAATTTATCTTGACGCTGTTGCGACGGCTAACTTAACTTGACCTGTCTTGACACCGTGGGTAGTTTTTTCTTGCTTGCTTGTTAAATCCACTTGTCCTGTCTTGCATCATGTCTAGGATGGAACTCCTGAGTACCACGGTCAGGAGTACATACCAAAATGGATTAAGGTTAATAACTAGAATAACTCAGTAGTCATGAAGAGATGACACAGCTACAGGCAATCCCGTTACCTGGGCGCTCTTGGGATCTGTAGCCTGCCGTCGAGTAGGACACATTTCCAGCACACCGTCGCGTGTTGCACCCTCTAAGTCACCTAAGGGTACATTTGTCTCCCGGGTGATGTACCCACCTGAATTCAACCCCTAATTTTCGACCTGGGTAACCTGGATGGTCTGCAGGGCTTGTGGTTGTGGAATAATCTCACTGCATCTTGTTAGTAATTAGGCCTATGATAACCCTAGTTAGTTAAAGTAGTAAGCCGTAGTATCTGCTTGGCCGTGATTGATTGAATGAGGTATAACCAGTTTAGTCATGTCTTGATCCAGTACAAGATTGCTCCCTGTCCTGATTTCTTGTATTTACCTTGCCGATAAATAGTGGAAAACCAAGTTCTGTTCAGATGAAGGGTTACAACCCCGGTCCTTGTTTGGTTTACGGGTTGTAACCTGGCTATCGAAATAGTTCCATGGTTATCTCGTCGTATATCATCCTGGCATATTTTCGTAATTTCTAATTCTTTATATTAAATTTTCTTGTGCTAATTGCTGGCTTTTGTTCTTATTTCGTGGCCCCCTTGTGGCACTTGCTCTTTCTGGGGTTGACCCAGCTGGTTTTGTGTGGCCAGATTTCGGAGCAGCTCCCGAGGATCTTCCGAACTTCCAGCCCGATGGTGGCGACTAGAAGGAACCCGGGCTATGAGTGGGTTTTCTATTTTGTTTCGCTCACTCTATTGTAAAACTATTCTTTTGAGGCGTTTAGCCGACGAGCACCTGTTAGCTCGATGCACTTTACTTACTGTCTGCCTACGGGCTGTAAACATGATTAACAAATCCTAGGGTTGATCATGTATGACTTAACTCTTGCTAGTCCCCGTATTTTGTACGACTAGCTTCATGATCAGCTGAATATGTAATATTTGGGACGCCTTATTATTGTATATTTAATGATCATACATCTTGCGACCTTACTTACTTGCTTGTGATTGAGACATTAGGCTTATTCATGACCATAAGAGACTGTTGGCTTGTAGTAAACCCTCATATTTCTAGACAGCCGTGACCGTATATCGAGGTAGTTTCTATTTCAATATACGTAGATGGCTATGTCTGCCCCCGTTCTCCAGTATTCTGGTTCTGGGACGTGACATGGTTTAAGTGGTGGCCCATGCAGGTCTTGTCAATCAAGAAATGTGAGGGTTTACCGAATAGATGTCTCAATCTGTATTCGCCCTTGATCTCCGCCCGTATTTTCAAATCCCTGAAATTCTTGCTCTGATTACATGCTTGTATCGTTGATCTGTCCTGGTCCTTCCTTATTGTTTCCCTGTGTATTCCTTCCTTCTGGTTCTGGGGCGTGACAAAAATCCCACCCATGCGCATGAAAGTTGTCCTCTAAATTGCACATTAGGCGGTTAGGATCTTCTTTGCATATTTGTGTCTAGGATAGTCTTTTATATATATTTTATTCTGACAGTTCATATTAGCATGTTCTTCCTGTATCTTGCTACGTCCGTCTGAGGACCTGGTTATTCCCCAAGTGTATGTTCATGTCTTCTGCAGGTGTTCTAGCCGTAGCCGTGATCATCGCTATTTCTTCGAGGATGATTGCGCTTGGTTCGTCTTGCCATTTTATGGATCGATTCTTGTACATTTCTTTCATTGAGATAGTTGGTAGTGGACCTTGTCTCCGCCCAACGATTGTATCATCAATATTCAAGTTCATTTTTATATTATTATTCTTTTCATTATGGATGTGATTTAGTTTGTCTTGGATTACTGTATTTTACAGCTTATGTATACATAAAAGACCCATGTACTTCGTATCTATACAGATGGCATGCCTACGTACTTGGTCCTACGTATTTTGGGACTGGGGCATTACAGTAGGCGTGGACTGGCACACTTCTATGCTAATTCTGGAATGATCTAAAATATCAAACTCTATTTTTGAGTATTGGTATTTTAGTCCCACATCGGATAGGAGAAGAGGTGAAGTCTCACTCCACTCTATAAATAGAGCCCCTTGGCCTCCTTTGAAAGATGCACCAAGAAAAGAGTTAAATGAGTCTGTAAAGTCTAGGAAGCCCGTTCAAGTCTCAAATATTGACTGACGAGCATTCCAGAAGTTCTCCAGAACTTGCTGGTTCCTGGAAGCAGATCGTATATAGACGAATCTTGCTTTGAGCAACGGTGATCTGATCACCCCAGCAAAGCTGTCTTCTCTTTCTTCTTTCCTTCTCTTCTTCTCTGATCTAATTAGAAACTTCTTATGGGCTTTCGTCGTTGCTGCTGCTAGCAACTCGATTTGTACCTTCCTAAAAGAAGCTCTACAATCGTTTGCTGTTGTAATAAAATCTTTTAGATTTTCGTTACCCAGAATCCTCCAAGGATCTCTGTAGTGCACCTTCTTTGAAGTGTTGCTAAGTAACATTGTTGATATTTTGACAACTGTTTCGATTCTCTGTTTTCTATCGAAAATTACGCCTCGGGAATAACAATTGATGTACCAAATTCTAATTATGGAGAGTCATCCATGGACCATCATTTAGTTAGGTATCATGCTAATGACATTTGTTTTACAAGCTTAATAGTTTGATGTAGAGACGAAAAATCTTTGTATCATGTATGGTTTTAATTCCTATTTGTAGGTGAAGGAAATTGTCCAAAAATAGGCCCATGACCTTTTTTGAACAATTTCCTTCAGTAGGGCCTTCAGTAGGGAAGGACAGTCAGTTGCGGGTAACAATCACTATATAAGTGATATATCTATGATATATCTATAGTTTAATATTATTATTAATGAATTGTTAACAAGACCCTAAGAAATAGTAGAAAGATCACTTAATAATAATTGTATGCTTTCACAAAATTACCATTTTTATTTTGGGTGAGTTTGGTTAATATAGTTTACTAGTACATTCTCCAATGTACTGACCCTCGACCCTAGGTGCTAGAAATCTTTTGGATGTTCGGAGGAATTAGAAGCTCGTTCATTCAATTAAAGCATTTGGGTCGCCTTGAAGCTTTTCTTTTCCAGTTTAAAGTTTTTGTCATAGGTCTTATTTTAATTTTATTTCTAATAAAAAGATATAATGCATGGAATAAAGTATTTCATGTGAATTTCAACAGTTGTAAGCCAGTTTGGCATTTTCAGTTGGTTATTGAGGGTCTTTTACAATTATGCTGCAAATGTCAATAAAGAAGTTGCTTTGCATTATATATTTGTTGTCATTCGATTCTCTACTTGAATTTTTGTTGCATCAAAGTCTTATCTTTTATGTAATATATTCACTGTGTATGTTCATGTCTTGTATAAGCGCAACTTAGGTTTGTACAACATAACGTCTAGTGGCCACTTTTCGATTCTCTAGGAATAGGACGCGACATAATGCTATAAAAGCACTAGGTTCATTTACTTAGATTTCTTGAATCACTTTGAAAACTATAAATATTTTCTTGATTAAAAAACATTGAGTTTGTGATTTTGAAATAAAAGTGTTCCATACAGTAACTCCATAATACTTTATGAGGCTAACGAGAATTACTTTCTTGTGTAGAAATGGCAAAATGGAAGAATCTGAGTAGCTTAAAGGCGGTAGCCACAACCAATCCAATGGAGAGAATGTTGCGTACGATGGAAATACAGCAAACACAGTCTAAGGCACAACAAAGATAGTTTAAGGCACAGTTTGAAGCACAATAGAAGCAGTGACACACCGTAACCGATAGTCCAAACGATTGAGGTCAACAATGCGACCACAACGACTACTAAAACTGAGACCGAAGTAACCGAAGTCGATGAGCCCAATCTGTAAAAAAGATCAGTTTCATACTTGAAAATAGAAAATATAAGAATATTTGTAATACATTGTTTAAAAGGACATAAGATACTATCGTGGTTATGGATTAGATTGTATAAATGGAAATAACTATGAATGAGTGACAAAAATAAGAACATTTTTGTCACTTATTTACTTCGGGGCTTTGCTCCTAAGGAAAATTCCAAAGAATGACCGACAAAAATAAGAAAATTTTCATGGTATCTCAATCCTTGTCCTATAGGAAAACACATCATCATCTCCACCACATGAGCTACTACACCCTTGTGCATAAGTTAATAGAAGAAGAATCTTAAATTGAAATACACACTTAGGATTCTCCATGCATGATGTGGGGCAATTTTATAGAGTTCAAGATAATAATAAAAAACTCCAACATTTTTCTTATTAATCCCCCGATTTGGAGTGGAAAATGCACAAAATAAGGTTAAACTTTTCCTTATTTAACCATCTATAACTTCCTCTCCTAAATCTCCACTCTCAAACCAAGAAAAAAAATTCTCCTCACTTAACTCTATTCGCCATTAATCCTAATAAACCCTAATAGATGATTGGAAATTTACTCTTTTAACCAAAAGCTTTATTAAGCGGTTTTATTACAACCCATTTTATCTTAATAACATGACTTATTAACTTCCAAGAAATTGGCTTCATGTAAATGGATTGTGCATTCATGAGAAAGGTTTATCTGGAGTTTGGAGTTTGACTATATTTGCATCCTTTGGTTTTCCTTAAATGAAATATTAAAAAAAATGGCCATGTGGAGACTTCTCTATATCTCTTATTTAGCTTCCAAGAAGACTAACACTTGTATTAAGTATAGGAAATTGCAATTGCAGGCCTTTACATTATTTTCGAACTTTTAAGATGGGTTATCAAAATTAAATTTAATTTATTACAATTTTAAAAAATTAAATTTATAGCTTTTCTTATAAATTAAGGATAATTTTGGTATTCTACTTTAAAAATTCGTAGGCATTGTAAAAACAAAAATTATATTTTCCTGAATATAAGAAAAAGGAAGGAGAAAAAAAATACCACATTAACATCACAAAAAGGAAAATGTGTTTTCTCCATGCTAGTCTCTTTACTAAACATTAAATACATAAATCCCAAAAATATAGTTATTCAATTAATCCAATATGGATTAAAAAAATTTACATAAAAATAGTAGTTACATAAAGTCCAAAGTTCAATTTGGCGTTTGCCACAAAGACACAAAGATGAGTCAAACAAGTTCCACAAAAGGTACATTTTTTGAAGTGATATTTTAGCAAATATTTTCATTTAAAATATAGAAACTAACATATATTTTCACTATCTTAAGAAACTAAAATATATCCTCATTTTTGTTTGGCAGTTAAAATAAAATAAAATATGCCTCCACTATTTTACCTAAAATTTTGACAGTTTCATGAGAAAACAAAGATATTTTTAGTTTCGGAGGCATTTGCTAAAATATTCAATTTTAGGTGCTAAGTAGAGTTTAGACCACCAACTTAGAGTTTAAGCCATTACTTGTCCAATTAGAAAATTTAGACCCTTGTTATTTTATTATTTGTTTTATTTTTTTCCGTTATACCCTCCCTCTCGTGCTTAACAATAAAATCTTTATATTTAGTCTAAGGAGGATATAATGAAACAAATAATAAAATTCAGGGTTTAAAATTTTTAATTGGACTCGTTAGAACTTGGCTGGTATAAAATCAAGAGTCTAAACTCTAATTAAACTTTGTTTTTAAACATATCATGCAGATAAGAGCTGGTCTATGCTCTCTCTCTCTCTCTCTCTCTCTCTCTCTCTCTCTCTTTTCTTTTTTTTTAGGGGGGTGGGGGGGGGGGGGGGGGGGGGGTGATGCTGTGCAAGGGCGGAGCTAGCTTTATTTTTAGAGGGGGCTGCAAATATGGATGGAAAAAAAAAAATTATGTTATACTCAAGAAATAAACAAAAAATCATACAAACTAATGAAAATACATAGCAAGATTTGAACCCAATGTCTAAGCAAGCTAACACCAGTAACTCAACCAGCTGGACTAAGACTACCATCTATTTCACAATGTGCAATTGAAGTATTAGTTCTGAACAAACGAAAGTTTAGCCCGGGCTGTAGCTCAACTGTAGCTCCGCCCGTGGCTGTGTGTGAGGTGGGCATGGAGAGACTTCACTCACATTTCTCAAAATATAAGACTCCCAACAACTAACAACATCAAAACTAATGTTAAAAAAACGATTATGTGAACTATACATTTCAGCAAAATATCCACAGGAATCATAGTATGAAGGAAAAAAAAAAAAACCCCTGAGTGCATTGCTCGACCAATCTAAACAAAAATTCCGCTAACAATCACAAATGGAGGCCCATGTCCCTCGAGAATTCGAACCTCTTTCAATATAACCCATGCAAGTAAGGTATAAAAGATATTGTGAACTGGGGCGGCCTAGGGGAGGGGGCAGATAGGGCCTAGGCCTGGGCCCCAAATTTTTCTATTTTTTGTATTGATTTTAACTATAATTTTTTTCTACTAAGGCCCAAGTGACCTGCAACCTTCACCCCCATTGTCTAGCCTAAGCATCTAAAGTCATAAGAAGAAGAAAAAAATAGCACAAAGAACATACAAATAAAAAAGGTAGGAAATTGGAAACGTATGCAGCTTCTAATCTCTTTACACGAAATCATATCTCTAAGAAAGAAAAAATGTAACGATCAACATTGAATGGCTAAAAATGATGAGCAAATATGCACAAGCTATGGTATGCAAGAATATACACTTGAAGAAGAGTCGATCAAAATTGGAACAAATAATGTAAGTGCCTATCGACATATATTGCCATATATATAATATGTCATTTGTCATTGATCAAATATTGCATACAGTGGTTACTAAAATTTTGTTGAGTCTTTAATTTCTAATTTCTTGGTATTTCTTGGTATGAACATGGAATCTTAGTTATCACTATTGTAGATTTTGTATTTTACTAGGTTTCAAGAACCAATAGTTATCCGTAATGAACAACTTTATATACTTCATTCGCTTAAACTTGCTAAAAATAGCATCGTTATCTTCTATAATTTAAAGTCAAATTTATGGACTTCATTAATTTTGAGATCATTTTAGTTTATTTTTCATGATCGAGATATTGTGCCAATATTATGATAGGACCTGGGTATGACGCATCGTGTGCATTGCATTGTAAATATCCTATGTTCGATTGCTTGAATGGGACATCTGTTTTTAGTCAAGATCATAAACAAACAAACATATACTTTGTATTATTTTGTGGGTTCAAATGGATGATGATTGTGTTACAACTAATACTTATTCTAAAATCTAAATCGATGATGCTAAGAAGATGAGAAACTTGAAGATTGAGAAGATGTAGTCTATATGTTACTCTACAAGAAAAATATATTTCATTAATGTCTCATAATCTAGTTTAGTAGATGTGCATAAAGGTCTAGATGAAGTCCCTATGTCTAGATCCAAAATAACAAGATTCTACATGTATATTTTATAGGACTAAGAAATTACACAAAATATTTATGTTCATAATAATGAAATATTGAATCTTCCAAAAAAAAAATGATACTTTATTTTTTATATTTTTTTGAACAACATGCATAATTTTGAATTTCGTCCCGGGCATTCAAATGCTCCGGGCTGGTCCTGATTATGAAAATGATACGACTGCACTGGAGAATAAGATATATGGCGAATTTAGTGTTTAGACCCTATATCTTATACCAGTTTAGAGTTCAAGTCCTAACATAAGAAATTGGAAAGTTTAGGCCTGAATTTTTATTTTTGTTTTTTTTCCTATTATACCCTCCTTTTATGTTTGATAATAAAATTTCTATATATAGGTTAAGGAGTGTATAATGGAAAGAAAGAAAAAATTAGGGTCTGAACTTTTCAATTGGAGATGTAATACCTCGTTTGGTACGCAGAAATGAAAGGAAAGGAAATTGATTGTGTGATATTTTTTTAATTTTTTTTCCTCTTTGAAATCAAAATTTTTTATTTTCATTTTTTTTACATCCAAAAAAAAAAATCATTTTTTTTAAGGCTCCAATTTCGGAATCCAAAAAGTAGTCTAATGGTTTAAATCAATGTTTTAAAAACCGGACCGGACCGGCCGGTTCAACCGGTTCACCCGTGAACCGGTCATTTTTTCGGTCCGGTTCAGTATTGATCCGATTTTGTTTAAAAGTTAGTATTTTTGTAAAAAATTAATGGCCATAAGGGATTAATTTGAACCACTTAAGTTAACCCAGTGGTTGAACCACTGGTTGAACCAACTGGTTGAACCAATTTGATCCGACCCACTGCCTTGGCCGGGTCAACCACCGGTCCGGTTTTTAAAACATTGGTTTAAATTCTAAACTGATATAAAATTGCTAATTAGCTCTAAGATATGTTGGTCTTTGGTATAAAGGAGATTTGACAAGTCTTGAAATGGCACGGTAGATCTTTACAAGTCTTGGAATGGCACATGGTGTCAAATTGCAGCATAGATAGACAATTCAGGGGCACTCAAAGTGCTAATGGGACATGGGCTGATGACTTGTAGATAAGGAATGAGCTGTATTTGATTCATGAAACCATTTGATGGAATGGATGGGTAGGAACGGATGGATTGATGATGCACACATTATTATTCGTGTGGATTCTTGAACAGTTGACCGGCTGCAGCCAGTGGGCGCCCCCTCGAGCTCCGGGAAAGCCAAAATGCCAACAGCTGTCAGACTCTCAAAGTGAAAGCACATGTGGTATATCTATATCTATATATGTATAATCCAAATTCAAGATGGGTAATGGGCCGGACCGTTCCATGATTCGATTTGACCGGATTTGATCGATTTTGTGTCGGGCCGGACTTCGTCCGGAAGAGGAAACGTCCGGACCAGGTCAGACTGGCACGAAAGTCCGTGGACTAGTTGAAGGCGGTCCGGACCAAATCGGGTTTATCCTGACTAGTACAGGACTGGTACAGGTCGGCCCGAATTATTTAATAAAAATAAAATTTTGAGAAAAAAAATGAAAATGTTGTGAAAATAAGAAAAAAAGAGAAGGAATTGCTAGCTAGAAAACTGTACGTAGCTTTTCTCATTGATAACATATATAGAGGGAATGAGATAGAGAGGTTGTTGTCGGTATGGATAAGGGCATCCATATTTGGATTTATCCAAATCACAACACTCCCCCTTGGATGCCCACTTTAATTATTGCCTTATTAAAAACTTTTCTAGAAAAATCCATAGAAAAGAAAAAAGTACAATAATATTCTTCAGGAATATGAGTCTTCAGGAATCTAAGTGGGTGCGACTTACACTGCCTCGTTAAAAACCTTTCGAAGGGAAAATCCAGTGGAAAAAAAACCTCAACGAAGAAAAAAAGTACAATGCGCAAAGACATGCTTCAAGATGTCTCCATAAGCATCTTCGGGATGCTTGCATCTACAGGATACTCCCCCTCAAAAATATTATATTATTGTTCTTACATCAATTCAAAATAAAAAAATCAACCCCCAATACAATTTAAATATTACATATCACCCCAATACTTTTTTTGTCTATACATTTATACTAGTATCCTTATGAAGAGGTTGCAGGCTTTATTTGTGATTCTTGAAAGCTCGCAACTCCCCCTGATATGTTGAACTGTTGAAAACATAGTCATGCACATTCCATGTTCGCTTTGGTAAAATTGCCGCAGTGATTTGATTTATTCTCTCTACCTAGAACTTTATTTATAAAAACATACCTTGTTTGTGGTATCGCTTAACGGAGTATCAGATAAATATCATTCATCTGCATATCTCATTCGATCAGAATATTCATCAAGAATAATTTATGTGCCTAATATTATTCTAAAATTTTGTGCTGAGTAAATGACAATAAAAAAATTTATATTCTTTAAATATGGTATATCAGGACCCAGAATATGTTCTTTTGGTTGTAAAATATCCTATTGATCTGACCATTATAGGTATATCATTCATATTAAATCTCTGTAGGAGATTTATCTCTACAAGAGATTTATAGTATATCTCTTCTAGAGATTCATCTTTTCATGAGATTACATGAGATCTCTTTTGAATATTTATCTTTATCTCTTCAGGAGATTCCTCTCTCTTGAAGAGATTCCTCTCTCTTGAAGAGATTCCTCTATCTTCAGGAGATTTTTGACATATACGGGATATTACAATCTCTACGGTAGATTTCAATCTCTACGGGAGATTCTTTGTCTCTTCTGGAGATATTTCAAATTTTTTCAGGAGATACTGTCATATTTTCTATCTCTTCAGGAGGCACTCTTAATCTCTTCAGGAGATCTTCTCTTGAGGAGGTGACCATTGTGATGAATTTGTTCAGGAATTTCTTCATAAACTCAATGAGCCTATCACATTCTTCTGGATGGTTAAATCCATATGTAGATCCTTCGGGGATAACATGATAATATCAAATCCTTCAAGAATTTACCTGAGAATTTTAAATCCATGACCTTCGCTAATATATCTTATCGTCTAGGTTATCAGGATCGAAGAATATATTTATTCATGATCATTTCATGAATCCTTGAGTTCTTATATATTTGGATCTCTATTTGTTACAGATACCCATTCAAAACCTACTGGATTTATTGTCTTTGGGTTTTGTACTGTAGGACCGAACACTCCACATCTTGCGAGAGATATCGCATCTATTCATTAGATTATTCGTGGTTTTAGTGTTATCCTTTAATTTTATCACCCTTTTTATTCTCATTCGGTAATGTCATCTATGACAATTTTTCTTGATTCTAAACTTCTCTTAACTACGTATAAAATATAGATTTTATGGGTACCGGTACCTCTTTCTCAGTCTCTTATGGAATATGAGGTATATCCTCTACCGGAGCGATATACTTTGAGAAATTGGATATTTGGTTCATGACATCTTCCGGATCGTCATACATGAACTTTTTCTTCAGGAGATGCTACTTCAGAAACAGCTTCTTCAAGAGCATTAGGGTGTGTTATATTATTCAACCTATTCTTCTGGAGAGATGAACCTTATCTTTAGTATTATTCGGCCTCTTCTTCTTCACGAGGTTCTAAATATTTAGAACCTTTAGGTCTTACGTGTTCTTACAAAAGAAATTATTCATTTGCTATATTTATTTGATTCTTTTAGTACTTCTATTAGAAAATAAATTTATAGATGGTATAGCTATTTATGCAGCATAATAAAACGTAAGAAAGCAAAGGATAATTTCTCCTAATTTAGTCAAGATTAGATAAATTAGAAATATGTCATGACACGTTCTTCTGGAATGATGCATTAGAGCGTTCTTCGAGAACGATGATGCAATACGTTCTTCTAGAATGATGCTTTACAACGTTCTTCTAGAACGATGCTTTACGACGTTCTTTTAGAACGATAATTCACGACATTCTTCTAGAACGATAATTTATATTCTTCTTATCTCCCCCTAACGGTGGAAATTATGTCTTATTAATGTGACAGATCACAGAAATATTCTATCAAAAAATATCTCGTCTAGAAGATTTAATAATCTAAGGAGATAAACATAATAATTCACAAAACATAGATGCCAATATTACAGTTTCAAATAATACCAACATAAGCCATCTAAAAGAGATGCAATTTAAGACTATGCTACTAGTTATTCATATACAATCTTCAGGATTTATGGTTTAAAAAAAACTTATCCTTGAGATCAAGGATGTATGCTGCAAATTTAAAAAAACTTATCCTTGATATATGTAACTTGACAACCCTAATGTGAGTAACGCGTATCCATAGTGAATAGTTGGATAATCTCTCTAGGACGAACTTCTGGGTCTCTAGGACGAACTTTGACAAACTTCAGGTTATCTAGGACGAACTTCTGGTTCTCTAGGACGAACTCCTGGTTCTTGTAAATGTATTCTTTATATTTACTCACTCATAGTTTCAATATAATACCCACGTTTGTCCTTATGTCCTTAAAACTCAATAATTTTCTTCTGAAATTATGAGAGTATAAAATATTTTATATGAGTGAGTTTCCTTGGGTAAATTTAAGTGTGCTCTGCCGTAGCCGTCAATAAATGTGCATGACCAACTATCATGGATACTATTTTCACACTAGTATTCTTGTTGGAGGAAAAGATTCTATTCTTAAGGATGATGTTGGTACTTAGCACTATCAGTCATGCATAATATGTCTATTTTCCATGGATTATAGTTTCTAGATATGACAATATATTACCAATAGTTACAAATAAAGATATTATTAATCAATAGTAATATAAACATAGACTTCAGGTCTATGATAGTTGGTAGGATAATAATGCATCCATAGTAACCCTACGGATAGAACAACCGTATATCACCAACTTTAAAATTTCTAATTTAAGAGGTTTGTAAATTTAAAATGCCACTATGAAATATCAACATCCATGTACTAGATTTCATCTCGTAAAACATCATAATTGTCATCATGGAACTAGTCATCTATAGCTTGGTGATGTGTTCATATTATGTATCATTCCAATCTCTTATGGATATATTTAAGCATATAAACAATATTTTGCAATATCTTGGTGTGAAGTAATCATAAGCTTGAATAATACAAAGCATATTAAAGATAAACTGATAGCATATCAAAACTCCATGAGTATATTGTGAGTCTCATTTAGGCATTCCACAAATATCCTTCGGGACTTGTGATAATGAAATAGTGGATAACAATAGTTCACCTTCAGAAGCTTGTGTTTTGTGTCCAATGAAATCAATCATAAAAAATAGGGATGCTCATAGCTCATTGAAATTTATTCTAAACATAGAACTCCAGGTCTATGATAGATTATAATACCAAAATTAAATTTATGGCCTTTCGGGGACCAGCAATCCGCTGCGACCTGCAAAAATAATTTGCGGACGACTGGATTCCTCGGAAATGTTGCGCAACACCTGTCATGCATGCACCCATTTGGGGTGGTATAAAACTCAAACGAGCAATTTGTATCACTGTACAAATAATAGAAAGCACAATAATAATATTGATTCATGCATGGCTGAATTGCAAAGTAGCATCAAGAATACCAATATGAAGAAATAGAATATGGACACTAGGCAAAAATAGTAAAATTATGATGTCCATATCTTCAACATGCAATTCCATCAATAAGACTGAGAAAAATAATTATATGTGCGCTTTATAAAATAATCAGTGTGCTTCTCTATTTGAATTTTATTCCAGGCATCTCAAAAACTATATTTCATAACATGTATGCATCTATCTGAGGTGGTACGAAACTCAAGTAAGGAATATCTTATATGAATTTATCGATCACATATAAAAATTATTCTGATATAATCCAGAACATAAATTCGTTAACATATTGCATAGACAAAGCCAGATTAAAGATATCACTATATTTAGTTTGCTTTCCTCGAATTTCTCCACTTCAAATATCCAACTATATTATTTCTTAACCAAATTCAATACCTTGCTCAGCGCACAGAAAGAATATAGCATAATTTAATGTTACAAATTCAATAAAATTTGGAAGGAAAGAACACAAAAAGTAAGGTCCATTGTCTACCAAAGTTAGACTGTTCCAAGAACTAATCCATAAGGGCGGCACATACATCTGAAACTAACATTATACACACTCAGTGTTGTTGTAAAAGATTGATTCATATCATTAATTTAAAATTTTGGTTGCATCTAGAAACCTTAAATCAAAATACCAATAGTCATAAATGTTAGACTAATTATGTAGAATGCAGTGCCAATAAAATGATACTAATACCAACCATGATTTATTTTTCTACGTATTTAATGTAATCGTTAATATGATATCCAATGGAATGTGGTTGTTAATTCCATTGATGAAGCATACCGATGAGTTTGTTGCTAGGAGAAGGGTCATCATGCTTTCTCAATCTCGTAAGGACCTAAACGTATGTATGCTGGTGCAACAGATTAGGAGCTATATTTTGTTCGTGAAATGAGATTTTCTACAAATTAAATATTTTCTAAGAAGATTTGGTGGGATGGAAGGTGATCCATAACATTCTGGTACATATCCAAACAACAAAATTCTAAGATATAACAAATATTCTAAGATCTCAACCACCTCACATTCAGTCTTCGATATAACATCTACACAACTATATTTGCTATATTTGTCCTTATAGTGTTTTTCATGATTATGAAAAAAATAGTTCGCTAAATAGGTGATCATGGAGAAAATATGCAAATGAAAAATTAGCAAACCAAAGATCCGACAGCTTGGTTGGCTTCGGCTACGGTGGACGTCGGTTGCGCGCATCCACCGAAGGTGCTTGACACGTGGGTGTCGGAAAGCTTTTGGCGCACCCCTGGTGAGGGATGCACGCAAACGATGCTCGGTCAACGACGATCCGAATGTGCATCATTTAAACCTGACGATCCGGCTGCAACGTTAGTGATGGCCTAAAACTTCTTGAGCAATGGTGCTGATAATGTGTTGTGAAAATAAGAAAGAAGGAGAAGGAATTGCTAGCCAGAAAACTGTACGTAGCTTTTCTCATTGACAACATATATAGAGGAAATGAGATACAGAGGTTGTTGTGGGTATGGATAAGGGCATCCATATTTGGATTTATCCAAATCATAACAGAGAACAATTTATAAATTTTTATATAACATTTATGTTTTGAATGGATATCAATCAACTGTTCTATACTAAAATAATCAATGAATGATTCGAATATTAAACATATATAATTATCCATAGTTTAGTTGTTATATTACGGATTTGAATATTAAACAAATTTATAGAATTATTAAAATATGCTATAAAATTTATTCATAACTAACAAAAAAACCAAAACTTTGTTCTTTGAGAAGTATTGGAATAATTTTATTAATGTCATTAAAATTTAAATCTGCTTTAACATTTACATATAACTAACAAAAAAAAAATAGATTTTGAGATTTTATTTACATAAAATTTGTAATAAAATGTACTAGTCTTTTTTCATCGTCCGTAATAAAATTTTCTTCAAAATAATACAAACATAAATTTGACAAAAAAAATTAAAGAGAGCTAAATTTTATTAGTGACTCATACTAATATTACTAATACATAATAATATAAAAAATAAGATTATTTTTTAATATTTTTTATATATAAATCATGTAACCTATATTTGTGTTTCATCTTTCAACCTTTCTTCAAAATTTATTTGTAATATTGCAAATAAAGTATGTAGAGAGATTGAAAGCTCAAACTCAAACATAGGTTGCAATTAGGGTTAAATATGCTTATGACCTATCAAACAATAATAAATATATATATGTTAAAAATGATACATTTTTGAAAAAGACAACAACAAGATTACTAGATATTCATATGAATTTTCAGATGCCTACGTAGCTTCCATGTACCATAGTTATAGTTTTATTTGATTTGTTTCTATAATGCAAGCATTCAACAAGAACTCTAGCCAAGTATCTTTTTACTGTATCGCGTTTATTGTAAACACTGCTAAAATAATGGCAAATTTTTGGTTTCAATTCAAACTCTTGTTGCGGTGCGGGTTGCGATTGCTGATCTTACGGTTGATGTGATAGTTGATTATTATCCATGATGTTAAATACCATCTTCACACTATAGTTTCTAAATATTGTAAGATAGAGAAGAAAAATTTTTGTGCCTAATTTTGTTGATTTATGGTCTATTTATAGAATTTTGTAATTAGTCATTTTCAACAAAATTATACTAATACTCCCAAAACATAGTTGTTGTAAGGATATTTTAGTCATTTTTAGAAAACTAACTAAAATAGCCCTAAAATGGTCATAAAACAGCCACAAAAATGGGAATATTTTGCTCAAAATCTCACTTTTCTTAATTTTTTGGTCTGGACTGGGTCCGGGCCGGATCGACCGGGTCGTGCGGGCTAAACCGGTTTGGACCGGTTTCTAAATCGAGTCAGTCCGGGCCGGGATTTCATACGAGAAAACATGATGTAATGCTCCGTCTTGCTCAGCTCAATCGGAAGAATCGAAACGCCAACGGCGTTTGGACTTAGCCACGCAACGGCTGCTCGAAGACCCGCTCAGTCGAGGCAACTTCTCGCTCAGGTGGGTGGCTTCGGTGAACTTGCCTCAGCTTGGCCTTCACACTAATAAAATGAGAGTTTTCAAATGCACAAGTAGGCTTGATAATAAAAGAGACAAATCCATATAGCTAAGGGAATAATTGCAACGGATCGAATTGAGTTAGGACATGGAAAGGTTCCACAATCGGCTTAGAAGTATCGCATGATGTGCTTTCAAAATGACACTCAATCCTTCGTCCCATGGCTTGGGAGAAGAAAAGTTGGTCTATGTTGCCACAAGGCTATGGACTTAGCATAGCCATAGGCGTCGCACGATATAAATGCTTGGTAAAGCATGCACAGCCACTGTCCAATGCTTGATAAAGCATGTACTGTTCCAATGTCCGATACTTGGCATACCCAAAGTGTCCCTTAAGTCTTAGTGCATATTTCTACGATGCAAGGCTTGGCATAGCCTTTTCTCGTCCCAACGGTTAAGTTGTCGTACGATTGAGTTAGGCAAAAGTTATGTCGGCTTATCAAAGTCATTCTAAGCACTGTCCCATGCTTTCTGCGGTTGTTAAGTCATCCAGTCTCACCATCTCAAGACTCGTCATATAAAGTATGAATTGGATGGTAGTGTCGCATAGAACACAAGTCGGTTTAAGGCACGAGCCACAGTTGGTTCAACGAAAAGTTAGCCACAGTCTATAGCACATGAAGAACACGTTTTGTTCAAGTTATGCTTGAAAGCTATCAATTAGCCATTCATGAGTTGAGTCAATAAGAGTATGAAAAAACTGAAAACATGTCAGAAATAAAGGTCAGTCGTCGAAAAGAAATATGTCAGGACTGTAGGCCAGTCGTCGAGGAAATATGTCGGGACTGTAGGTCAGTCGCCGAGGCAACCCTGGTTTGGGCTCTGCAAAGAAAGTATGAAAAGTAAAAGAATTAAAGCAAAGAAAACCAAGTTGTGACGGCTAGGCCATGCATTTACGTTGAGTCTAGAAGTTCTCGTAGGTGCGTGGTCATGGACAACTTGTCGACAAGGTTTTGCGCCCTCGATTCGGTAGCTTGGGGCCACATGACCGTATCGGCCTAGGAAGGAAGTAAGGTAGTTAGGCAAGAACACGCGGCCGGTGATTCGAGGAATTGAGCAGGGCTAGCTACCCTTAGTTGCAAGGGTCTCGTCTGCACCACCTATATGTCCAGGATAGCTTGAATTGCTAATGACCTTTCATATAGATAAATTGGCGTGCTGAACGGTAATCCGCATGCACGGTGTTGGTCGAATAAAAGAAACTGCAAGCACGACACGAATTGGATAAAGATGGTATGCACGGTTGCAATACAAGTCTTAAGAAGCCTAAGATTTGGCTATAGAAAATATGCGTGCTTCGGTACAAAATGTGGCGTCAAGTATTAAGTCGTTGGCATAGAGTTGCATAAGTCAGACTTGAGTCGTTCCGGGTTAATTCAAGAAGGGCCGTAAGGCGAGTTTGGTTAAGTCATGCCGTAAGGCGAGTTTGTAAAGCCCCTAAATTTCTACTGATTTTTATTTTATTTTATATTGGTACTGATTTAAAATTTGTATTGTACGTCGCGTGGTCGTATTTTACGTCGCGCACGAAATTTATTTTTCGAAATTGCTTGACGAGTGCGAATATGTGCGAGCGTACATATTTTAGAAAAAACATTTTTTATTTTATTTTTAGTTTCAAAATATATATAATAAGTATTTTAGTTATCATCCCAAAATTCCAATTTGTTATTTATAAAACCTTTATTTACATAGTTATAATAATAAATAATTTCTTTTCTATAAAATGGTATATTCGAAAAGTAGATTTATGTAAATATCATTTGGACATTAGTAAATATTTATTGTATTTTTGAAATTATTTTATTAGTATTTTTGGAAAATATATTTCGGAATTATTATGGCAATTTAAATCTTGATTTAAATTCTTGGATTTATTTAAATGGTTAGATATTTGAATTTGATTTATCTCATTGATTTTATACTAGAAATTTAATTAGATTTAAATTTGGATTGTATTTGGATTGGATCTAATTTATTTTAAATTTATTTAAAAGGGGGTTTAAACTACTCATAATTCTATCCAATTGGAAATTCCCACATCCTATAAATAGGTAGGTACTCCTCCAATTTTTTCCATCCACAGATGTGCATTGTGTCTGTGTCCTCTTTTCCTCCACTACGTTATTTTCTCTACAAGTACATATTTTTCCGTCCGACAGACCGGACGTCCACCTCGTGTCGGGAAACAACCCCGACACGACACATCCCATCCTCATCATCCTCGACTCCATATAGAACCCCGCCACCATCGGCGACCACCAACACCACCGCAGCGTCCACCGCCGACGCCGGTCACCACCACCATCAACCCCAAAAAAAAATTCAGAAAAAGAGGAGAGGGAAACCTAACCTCAGCGCCACCGTGCCCCTTTCTTCTCGCCTCCGTCGACCGCCGGCGTGGACCCAGCCGCTTCCCTCCGCCTTCATCGTCTGACCGCGCCGTCTCCACCAAAGTCAAACCCACGCGGCCGCGACCTCGAACACCTCCCAGATCCGACCCGCCGGATCTGACGCCAGCACCGAGAGCAGCCCCGCTGGCCTTTGGAGCCACGCCGAGCTCTTCCGATCACCGGGGGTCTCAATCGGAGCGCCGCCACCGCCGAGCCTTACACAGCATCTCCGCCACCGGCCAGGCGTGCTGCCCGAGCTCCGGCGCCGTGCGTCCCCCGCCACCTCCATCCAAACCCCGGCAAACCAACCCTCCACCAACCACCGATCTCGCCGATCTCCGCCGTCCGACGAAAACCACCATCCGCCCAGGCGCGCAGCTCTCCGGCGCCGATCGTCGTCGCCCCCCAGGCTCGGCCCTCCGTGCGTGGCATCGCGCGTGCCCCTCTCCTTTCAACCATCCGCCGGCGCTCCTTCTTCCGCCGTCCTTCTCCGCCGCCCCCGCCGGAGTCTGGCCGGAGCCGCTGGTGAGAACCCTCCCTCTGCCCTAGTTTCTTCTCTCTCTCTCTCGAATTGTGTAGGGGGGAGAGTAATGAACTGTTAAGTAATTATTAGATATTATTATTATTATTATTATTATTTTGTTATTAGTATAACTATTATATTTATCATTATTATCATTATTATTATCACTAATTAATATCTATTAATTTTCATCATTATTATCATTATTTTATTATTATTATTATTAGCTGTATACATAAGTTTAGATATTTTGGTATCTTGGGATTTATATAGGTAAAATATATATATCAAATATTTTTAGTAAAGGGTTTAAATATTTATATTATGGGCTATGAGATATTTGATCAAAGTGGGTTCCAAATTATTTACAAGTATTATCTAGACATATATTTGACTTTCTCCAAATTGTATATTTTAAGTATTTATGTAAAATTTTATAAAATAATTTTTCTACAAAGTAGTATAAGTATTCGCTTACACCAAACTTTCCAATTTTCACCATTAACCATGACTAATCCGATACTCTTATCTCCTTGGGGAACCAGACTCTCCGTATCAGCCAAGGCTATTGGACACCTCAGAACTTGTCGAAACATTTGCACCAACATCAGGCGAACCACCAGACAAGATACCTTGTCATTATACTGTTTATATTCAGTCTACATTTATTTATATATCACTGTTCATTTTTTTAGTTATTACAGTTCTTGATTTATTACATGCTTAGTGATTATTAGTTTACTTTGTTACTATCCTTTGGTTGTACATGAACCTAGAGTTAAGGGACTACCGTCTGTAGTGTATATCATATACCTTGACACAGTTGTACCACGAGGATGTGTGAGATGAGTAGCATGTAGAGGTTCTTGCGTGTGGGTTGATCTCCCATGCGCATGCGTTAGGGCTAACTGCTAATAGAGGCGTGTTAGGAGACTTAGCAGATAGTAGTGGTACATGGTCGTGGATGCGACTTAACAGGTACATTGGGTGGGGAGAACATTACCTGACGTATGGGCTTCTATGCACTTCCCTTATTACCTGTGCGCTCCGCCGGAGACGCAGGTTCCAGGTGCCCTCTGACGTTTTCCAGAGCGTTATAGACGTAGCCCCTTGCACATGATACCCTCTGACGATCTTCGGAAGTTACGGACGTAGGCCCCTGGTGTCCTATATGGGGACTATGCCGATCCTATTTACAGCCAGGGCTCATACGTCGAAGGATTGTTTCTCAATCTGCATGATCACTTTTGTATGGCTAGATTACCTTTTAGTAGTCTTGTCACTTTCTTGGATTGTGGCATATTTTATATTCAGTATTATATGGCATGTTGATGTATCTTGTTACGTCCCTCTGAGGACCTGGTTATCTCGCCAGGTGTGTGTTTCGTGATTTCTTACAGGTGCTCTAGCTAAGGTCATTCCTTCCTTCGTGGTGATTGCTCTTGGACTCGCCATTGCTCTCGCTTGCTAAATTCTTTCCTTGTATATTTTTCCATATTTAATTTGGTTGGTAGTGGACTTTGTCTTCGCCCAACTATTGCGTACATGACAAATTCAAAGTTACTTTTATATCATATTTATCTTTGGGGATGAGATTTAGTACCTTGGTTACTGCATTTTACAGCTTATGTATATATACGAGGGTCCATATACTTCGTATGTATACAGCTGGCATGATTACGTTCTAATCCTACGTATTTTGGGACTGGGACATTACATATTTTTGTGGTGGCCCATGCAGGTCGAGTTTGCCATTTCGGTTACATGACTGTACCGAACAGGCCTGCAGTATAGGATTAGAGTTTAGAATCTCATCCACCTACTTGACATCCTTCCTTGACTTCAATTTCCGAACTCTCGTTCGACCTCCTTGATTTGCATCTTGCTTGACTCCTTCTACCGTAAATTCTTAGTTTCGTGTTTAGTAAGATGACTACACTAGTATATGTCCATAGGTTAAACACATGGCTAGATAGATTGCATTGACAATTAATATGCATCGGAATTTTATTTGAGTTATAATGGAATTTATTTTTCTAGAAAGTATGATTTTAAGGATTAGTTAATTTCAAGTTGGGTAGTAGCATATTACCGCATCCAAAGGATAGTTGGAATTTATTTTGCTATCACATGGTGGTATACACAAGAGGACAGAAAACAAATTTATGATTTATGAGTTTTGGAAATAGCGAAATAGT
The DNA here is from genome assembly GCA_029216955.1 of Iris pallida. NCBI lineage: Eukaryota > Viridiplantae > Streptophyta > Magnoliopsida > Asparagales > Iridaceae > Iris > Iris pallida. Next base: position 44,949,631 of record JANAVB010001800.1, read on the forward strand.
TTATGAATTATTTGGGGTATGAAACCGAATTGAGTAACATCTTTTAATTGTGACACATGATTTACGATTAAGTTGAAGTTTGGATTGAATATGTTAAAAAGTTTATCTCGAATTTATTAAAGTGTTTTAAATTATAATTTATGATTTTGTAACGACTAGAGAATATGAAGGGCTTATGATTTATGGTTTATTAGAGAGCTTGAGGTTTTAAATTGATTCTACGATTTACGAATTTTAAGTATTTAATTTTGAGTTTGAAGAGATGATGGTAAAAATATTTGTTTAAAATATTTTGGAAGATACGAAATCAACTTGAAGGAAAGATTCAAATTTCAAATTTTGTTCTATGATCTATGATTTATAGAGTTATTTAGATTTCGAGTTTAAAGCCTTGATTATGGATATTTAAATTTTGGTAAAAAAAAAAAAGGGGAGAATTACTTTTGTAGAGTAGTTGTGACCTATTGGAAGCTAGATATACACATTTGAAGGATATAGAATTAAAATTTGGGAGTTATTTAAACGTTCCATTTTGTAGTATGAATTTCGACAGATACACTTATTAAATATTGAGTTTAAGATTTGGAAAAAAAAAGAGGTTATTATTCAAGTTGCGATATACAAGGGTTGTTTTGAGATTTACTAGAGATTTAAAATTGTGATTAAAGTTGACAGTCTTAGATAATTGAAATTTGGCGAAGTATCTTGGAAATTTTATTGGGAAAATTTCGAGGAACTCAAAATTTTTAGATCATATATTGGTAGAAGACCAAGAAGCAAGTAAGGTCACCCTAGTGAGATAGAAGTATTCCACATTAGATTGCCATGCCACCTATGACTATGATATTGCATATACACAAGTATAGTTAGTCATCAACCAAACCGATGAACATATCTTTGACTTACCCGACCTTCTCTCAAATCTAGATCATTATTTGTGACCGTCTAATTGTTTGAAACTTAGAAATGATTAGAGTCGTTCCCTTGACCATACCCTTATCTATGAGACTATTTTCTTTCTAGAAACTGTGTCTCTAACTTATCTTAACTTGATCGACGAGATTTTCTAATTATCTTATTTCGTGCTTTAACCTTTTAAATTTTTGCATTAATTAGTATCTTATGAAAACCCACTTTCTATTTTTGATCTTTTGGTGTTCTCTATCGTGACTTCAATATTTGGAGCACAACACTAGACTTTTCCTTCCAACAAATTTTATATGCAAGACCTAGACGAGCTCACCTTCATGTAGGTATATCATGTCCCACTAAAACACGTCCCCTTGTACTCTATTTTTATGGTACGACTTTCGGGCCATAAAGGCTCGACTATAACCGATACCATGGTACCGATATTCTTTTGACTATATATTTGGACTTAACCACGACTCAAATCTTCGGCCCGATTGCGATCTACTAAATCCGTTAAATGCTTAACCTTGTGTTTTTTTTATCTTGACTGCTTAACCCTTGTCCTTATTTTCTTGTATTATCTTGATTTACTTAGACCCATAATACCTTTTACTCTTCATGCAATATTAGCAACACTTACTTTTCTCCCTTCCAATTAAATCGCTTTCTCATACTTTACTATGATTTCTCTATTGTTTATGCCACCATTGTTCCTTGTATGATTCACTTATGCGAAATGAAATTTGATCATGACAATCTTGGGTTAGTAGAAGATAGATTAGAGAACCCCATAGCATAGATAAATAATGAAGTTGGTACAGATGGGACATGAATAGAAAATTACGACAATTCGAATCGATGAAGTAAGGGAGAATGTATTATGTTATGATGAAACACTCGAGGATCGCAAATTTCAAATCTTGTTTTAAGGTAACTATATAATCGAGTAAAAAAAATCTTCTAAAGTGTTGATGGTTCAAGAACCAAAAATATATATAAAATTTATGGATGCAAATTTTTTTTGATAAAGACAATGTTGACGTTATGATGATATTATTTTTCAAGGGTAACCAATTGTTGGAGAAAGAAACCTTTATATTTGATTAAGTTCTAAGATGATCATGAATACGAATTTAAGATGAGTTTCAATTCTACCATCAAAGAGATGAGATGGTTGAATTCAAATTTTCGAGAGAAGTGACTAATAAGTATTTTAGAAAATTTACACTTATGATAGAAGATTGAGTTATGAAGGTATACAGATAGTTTTCGAGATTTATCATTGAAGACGGATTTTGATACCCATGGATGCATTGAGCAACAAATACAAATCGTAGTAAGGAGATTTTAACTTTTACTTGGGCCAAATTGATTAAAGATTTTAGAATTATGGCTTGGAAAGATATGTATAAAGTGAGCTAGTATAATGGAGATTATGGAATTTGAGAACTATTTTATGACGGGATATAGGAAGTTCGAATACAATTATAATCGTATTGATTTTTGGTAACGGGACGTGGTACGAAAGAAATTAATGGAAATAACGAGTTATGATAAGAGAGATTATACGAATATTGATGATGTCAAGGATTAAGGAGTTTATTACCTACTTATGAGGTTGCCCTTTTTAAGGTAAATGTTAAGATTGATCGAGCTAGACACTGATTGATTGTCATGATCGAAATCTAAAATCATCGAAATTTTGTTCTAGTCAATCGAATGACTCATTGCCATTTCACTCGCATCCTCAACGAATATTTCGTTGGCATTCTCGTGATCCCGTATATCTATTTGAATAAACACTTTCCATCCCCTTCGCCCTACCTACCCTAATTTTTCCTAAATTTTGAGGACGAAATTCTTTTAAGTTGGGTAGGATGTAAAGCCCCTAAATTTCTACTGATTTTTATTTTATTTTATTTTGGTACTGATTTAAAATTTGTATTGTACGTCGCGTGGTCGTATTTTACGTCACGCACGAAATTTATTTTTTGAAATTGCTCGACGAGTGCGAATATGTGCGAGCGTACATATTTTAGGAAAAACATTTTTTATTTTTTTTTAGTTTCAAAATATATATAATAAGTATTTTAGTTATCATCCCAAAATTCCAATTTGTTATTTATAAAACCTTTATTTACATAGTTATAATAATAAATAATTTCTTTTCTATAAAATGGTATATTCGAAAAGTAGATTTATGTAAATATCATTCGGACACTAGTAAATATTTATTGTATTTTCGAAATTATTTTATTAGTATTTTTGGAAAATATATTTCGGAATTATTATGGCGATTTAAATCTTGATTTAAATTCTTGGATTTATTTAAATGGTTAGATATTTGAATTTGATTTATCTCATTGATTTTTTACTAGAAATTTAATTAGATTTAAATTTGGATTGTATTTGGATTGGATCTAATTTATTTTAAATTTATTTAAAAGGGGGTTTAAACTACTCCTAATTCTATCCAATTGGAAATTTCCACATCCTATAAATAGGCAGGTACTCCTCCAATTTTTTCCATCCACAGATGTGCATTGTGTCTGTGTCCTCTTTTTCTCCACTACGTTATTTTCTCTTCAAGTACATATTTTTTCGTCCGACAGACCGGACGTCCACCTCGTGTCGGGACACAACCCCGACACGACACATCCCACCCTCATCATCCTCGACTCCATATAGAACCCCGCCACCATCGGCGACCACCAACACCACCGCAGCGTCCATCGCCGACGCCGGTCACCACCACCATCAACCCAAAAAAAAATTCATAAAAAGAGGAGAGGGAAACCTAACCTCAGCACCACCGCGCCCCTTTCTTCTCGCCTCCGTCGACCGCCGGCGTGGACCCAGCCGCTTCCCTCCGCCTTCATCGTCTGACCGCGCTGTCTCCACCGAAGTCAAACCCACGCGGCCGCGACCTCGAACACCTCCCAGATCCGACCCCGCCGGATCTGACGCCAGCACCGAGAGCAGCCCCACTGGCCTTTGGATCCATGCCGAGCTCTTCCGATCACCGGGGGTCTCCATCGGAGCGTCGCCACCGCCGAGCCTTGCACAGCATCTCCGCCACCGGCCAGGCGTGTTGCCCGAGCTCCGGCGCCGTGCGCCCCCGCCACCTCCATCCAAACACCGACAAACCAACCCTCCACCAACCACCGATCTTGTCGATCTCCGCCGTCCGACGAAAACCACCATCCGCCCAGGCGCGCAGCTCTCCGGCGCCGATCGTCGCCGCCCCCCAGGCTCGGCCCTCCGCGCGTGGCATCGCGCGCGCCCCTCTCCTTTCCACCATCCGCCGGAGCTCCTTCTTCCGCCGTCCTTCTCCGCCGCCCCCGCCGGAGTCTGGCCGGAGCCGCTGGTGAGAACCCTCCCTCTGCCCTAGTTTCTTCTCTCTCTCTCTCGAATTGTGTGGGGGGGGAGAGAGTAATGAACTGTTAAGTAATTATTAGATATTATATTTATTATTATTATTATTATTATTTTGTTATTAGTATAACTATTATATTTATCATTATTATCATTATTATTATCACTAATTAATATCTATTAATTTTCATCATTATTATCATTATTATTATTATTATTATTATATTATTAGCTGTATACATAAGTTTAGATATTTTGGTATCATGGGATTTATATAGGTAAAATATATATATCAAATATTTTTAGTAAAGGGTTTAAATATTTATATTATGGGCTATGAGATATTTGATCAAAGTGGGTTCCAAATTATTTACAAGTATTATCTAGACATATATTTGACTTTCTCCAAATTGTATATTTTAAGTATTTATGTAAAATTTTATAAAATAATTTTTCTACAAAGTAGTATAAGTATTCGCTTACTCCAAACTTCCCAATTATCACCATTAACCATGACTAATCCGATACTCATATCTCCTTGGGGAACCAGACTCTCCGTATCAGCCAAGGCTATTGGACACCTCAGAACTTGTCGAAACATTTGCACCAACATCAGGCGAACCACCAGGCAAGATACCTTGCCATTATACTGTTTATATTCAGTCTGCATTTATTTATATATCACTGTTCATTTTTTCAGTTATTACAGTTCTTGATTTATTACATGCTCAGTGATTATTAGTTTACTTTGTTACTATCCTTTGGTTGCACATGAACCTAGAGTTAAGGGACTACCGTCTGTAGTGTATATCATATACCTTGACACAGTTGTACCACGAGGATGTGTGAGATGAGTAGCATGTAGAGGTTCTTGCGTGTGGGTTGATCCCCCATGCGTATGCGTTAGGGCTAACTGCTAATAGAGGCGTGTTAGGAGACTTAGCAGATAGTAGTGGTACATGGTCGTGGATGCGACTTAACAGGTACATTGGGTGGGGAGAACCTTACCTGACGTATGGGCTTCTATGCACTTCCCTTATTACCTGTGCGCTCCGCCGGAGACGCAGGTTCTAGGTGCCCTCTGACGTTTTCCAGAGCATTATGGACGTAGCCCCTTGCACATGATGCCCTCTGACGATCTTCGGACGTTACGGACGTAGGCCCCTGGTGCCCTATTTGGGGACTATGCCGATCCCATTTACAGCCAGGGCTCATGCGTCGAAGGATTGTTTCTCAATCTGCATGATCACTTTAGTATGGTTAGATTACCTTTTAGTAGTCTTGTCACTTTCTTGGATTGTGGCATATTTTATATTCAGTATTATATGGCATGTTGATGTATCTTGTTATGTCTCTCTGAGGACCTGATTATCTCGCCAGGTGTGTGTTTCGTGATTTCTTGCAGGTGCTCTAGCTAAGGTCATTCCTTCCTTCGTGGTGATTGCTCTTGGACTCGCCATTGCTCTCGCTTGCTAAATTCTTTCCTTGTATATTTTTCCATATTTAATTTGGTTGGTAGTGGACTTTGTCTCCGCCCAACTATTGTGTACATGACAAATTCAAAGTTACTTTTATATCATATTATCTTTGGAGATGAGATTTAGTACCTTGGTTACTGTATTTTACAGCTTATGTATATATACGAGGGTCCATATACTTCGTATGTATACAGCTGGCATGATTACGTTCTAGTCCTACGTATTTTGGGACTGGGGCGTTACAGAGTTTGGTATACTTGGGATTTTGATTGAAATGAATGTTTGGATGAAAATGATCGTATCTTGATTTCTTCGACGATAACCACAACGTCGACGATCTTGTCTTGCGCAAGCGCAACTCCAGCCTCGCATATGCGTCACGTCAGATTTGGAGCGATCATTCCGCGTGAGCGTTGGCATGGTGATTCATGTCGTGAGAATGATCGAACTCGAGAAATCAGGGCATGGAAATTTGGATTGCTTTGACTTGTAGTTTGATGAGAAGGTGAATTCGAGGATGGGTCAGACTTGTGATTGACGATTAAGTAAACTTGATGATTGAGTAGATCCAATCTGCGTATCGTGAATGAATAAGTCTAGACTCAATGCAAGAGTTACGCTCCGATGCGAACGATTATCCTGCGAAAGCGTTGGCATGGTGATTCATGTCTACCACGGATAATCAGACTTGCATGAGATTGGGGCGTGATATATTGTTATGCTAGATGACCTTGTGATTGAATACGTGAATTGTGATCAACGATTTAGGGAATATGGAATGATGATTATGGTTTAGTGACAAATCGTATCGTAGCATGCTTGACTTGGGAAGGATGGATAGGTGGATTATATTGAACGTGTTCAAAGAGATAAACTATACGACTTGCTTGTTGGATGAACGATATTGATATGTTGAGGAATTGGGTGAGTGAACTTACGATAGGATGGCTTTGCTGAACGACTTGGACCCCTGTTTGTACGTTGCGAGTGCGAATAGAAGAAATCTATGCTCAAAGTTAGAAATAGGAGTGATGCGAGCTTGGGTAGAAAATCCCGTATTATCAACTTTGGTTTGACCTTAGGTTTGGGGTCAGTGTTGATATTATTGTTTGGGAACTATAATTCCAATACTGACGGTTGACTATAGCCTGGAAGGATAGCCTAGCGGTTAGGCGGACGTCACAATGCGGAGAGGTAGGAATTATGGAGACACCACTCACGAGTCTTGGCTGAAATGCATATATTTTAGGGACGCTTGAATATGTGCATGATCCAACTCGAGTGGTGATGGCGGATTCTACATCACGAGGCTTGGCTGAAATACACGTATTTCAGGGGTGCCTAGAATATATGCACGATCCAACTAAGTGATACGTTGAATTCAAGTGAGACTAAAGGAACGAAAAAGTAACGAGGATTTTGAAATCGTGTTTCGAAGAAATATTGATGGTAGTACGATCATCGGATTTGAGATGAACTTGAATGTTGGTTGATCGGATGGTTTGCATAGAACTGAGATTGTCCGTGTGCGCAACAAGTGTAAGTTATCCAAGTCGAGATATAATTATTCGTGTTGAAAGATAACCAAAGCATGAGCATGGCTCGGATTAAAAAAAATGCATAGGAGGAATATGTGCGAGAATCGTTGGATGTTGAATCAAGTTATAAGTCGATAAGTGTACTCAGTTAGTTTCGAGGACGAAACTTTTTCTGAGTAGTGTATAATGTAATGCCTCGTCCCGCTCAGCTCAATCGAAAGAATCGAAATGCCAACGACGTTCGAACTTAGCCATGCAACGGCTGCTCGAAGACCCGCTCGGTCGAGGCGACTCCTCGCTCAGGTGGGTGGCTTCGGTGAACTTGCCTCAGCTTGGCATTCACACTAATAAAACAAAAGTTTTCAAACGCACAAGTAGGTTTGATAATAAAAGAGACAAATCCACATAGTTAAGGGAATAATCTTCCGACGAGTCGGATTGAGTTAGAACAAGGGAAGGTTCCACAGTCGGCTTAGAAGTATCGCACGATGTGCTTTCAAAATGACACTCAATCCTTCGTCCCGTCGCTTGGAAGAAGGAAAGTTGGTCTATGTTGCCACAAGGCTATGGCTTAGCATAGCCATAGGCATTGCACGATATAAATGCTTGGTGAAGCATGCACGGCCACTGTCCAATGCTTGATAAAGCATGCAATGTTCCAATGTTCGATACTTGGCATAACCAAAGTGTCCCTTAAGTCTTAGCGCAGATTTCTGCGATGCAAGGCTTGGCATAGCCTTTGCTTGTCCCAACAGCTATGTTGTCACATGATTGAGTTAGGCAAAAGTTATGTCGGCTTATCGAAGCCATTTTAAGCACTGTTCCATGCTTTCTGCGGTTGTTAAGTCACCCAGTCCCATAATCTCAAGGCTCGTTATATAAAGTATGACTTGGGCGGTAGTGTGGCATAGAACACAAGTCAGTTTAAGGCATGAGCCACAGTTGGGTCAATGAAAAGTTAACCACGGTCTATGGCACATGAAGAACACATTTTGTTCAAGTTATGCTTGAAGGCTATCAATTAGCCATTCATGAGTTGAGTCAATAGGAGTATGGAAACACTGAAAACATGTTGGGACTGTATGTCACTCGCCGAAAAAAAATGTCGAGACTGTAGGCCAGTCGTCGAGAAAATATATCGAGACTGTAGGTCAGTCGCCGAGGCATCCCTTGTTTGGGCTCTGCAAAGGAAGTATGAAAAGTAAAAGAAGTAAAGCAAAGAAAACTAAGTTGTGACGGTTAGGCCATGCATTAACATTGAGTCTAGAAGTTCTCGTAGGTGCGTGGTCATGGAAAACTTGTTGACAAGGTTTCGTGCCATCGATTCGGTAGCCTGGGGCCACAGGACCGTATCGGCCTATGAGGGAAGCAAGGTAGTTAAGCAAGAACACACTGCCGGTGATTCGAGGACTTGAGCAGGGCTAGCTATCCTTAGCTATAAGGGTCTCATCTGCACCACCTATATGTCCAAGATGGCTTGAATTGCCAGTGACCTTTTATATAGATAAATTTGCATGCTGAGCGGTAATCCGTATGCACGATGTCGATCAAATCAAAGAAAGTGCAAGCACGGCACGAATGGGATAAAGATAGTATGAATGGTTGCAATACAAGTCTTAAGAAGCCTTAGATTTGTCTATAGAAAAGATTCATATTTCGGTACGAAATGTGGCGTCAAGTATTAAGTCGTTGGCATAGAGTTGCATAAGTCAGACTTGAGTCGTTTCGAGTTAAGTCAATAAGGGCCGTAAGGCGAGTTTGGTTAAGTCATGCTAAGTTGCGAGACACGGCCTCGATGTTGAAGTATGAACCATGTCGATGACATGAATCATGTTGTTGCATCCCAAAGTATGTGCCATAAGGCAAGCATGAGTCGAGGCGTATGTGTCCTAAAATCGATCCTAAGGCAAGAATAGAAAGACAATCATAAAGGAATTATGTTGCACAAAGTAAATAAACGTGTTAGTTTTGTATGAGTGGGCGAGAAGCTCACTCCACCAGTATAGTTGAATACTGACATCCACACAGTTTTCATGTGCAGGTGCAGGTTGAAGCTCGTTGGCAGGAAGCTCGCTTGGATGCGTCGAGGCACGGAGTTCCTTAACGTTTCGAGGCGTAAGGCCGCATGGAGTCTGAACTTATATGGGACACAATGTATGGACATCGCTTATCTGAAGCATCCGCTGGCTCGTCAAATTGTACTGAGAGATGAGAGAGAGCAAAGTGACTTGTAATCAGAAAGAAAAGTGAGCTTGAGTGATTGTAATCTTGGCTACGCGCCTTTGTAATCTTATTTCAAGTATCAATAAAGACTGATTTTGTTTCAATGCTTATGTTGCCTTGTATATTCAATATTTCTACTTGGGACTTCTGTGCGACGACCCCGTCGCAAGCTGTTGTAATCGGTCGTTATAAAACTGGCTTGCACGAGCGCAATCTAGGCTCGTGCGGCATCACGCCTTAGCGAGGACGATCGGTCCTACGTGTCACGACCCGCACCCTAGCGTTAGGGCACGAGACATGGGTACGTCCAGCCTACGCCGCAGTGTCGGCGGTAGAACGCTGTTCTAGGTCATAATCACATCTAAAACAATATACTATACTCTCCAAACGGAGGACAAACACATAAAGATACTATCTCAATCACAACTCTAAAGATAGATAACAGCACGATGAAATAGATAAGATAATCCACAAGAGAGAGAATCAGGAGTGATAGTAAAGAAAGTTCTATTAAACAAACACAAGATTTCAAATACAACTCTAAGACAAACAATACAGAAAATGAACAACCTCTAGGTAAATACTCCAAGCTCTACCAGTGTCCTCTAGGCTAACTGTGAACTCCAAGTACCTGTAAAATTTTATCAACGGGTCCAATCAGGACAGGAACGAGCACATATCTCTCACAACAGTTCATATCAGAAATGGACATATAAAGCAAGCTATAGAAAACTATACATGAATCGCTGTAAAGAGAAATCAACAAGAGAGAAGATATAACTGAGATATAATATGATAAATAAAGAATATAACCTTCTACGTGAATCAGAGCATGAATTGGTTATGTAAACAGCTTGGGTTGCACATGGATACAACTATGGAATGCACATGGATAACTACTGGGGATAATGATCACATAACCAACTACACTCTCCCTGCCCCCAACCAATACACAAGGATCGAAGCATGTTATGTTATTGCACATGGATAACAACTACTGTATACATAGAGCTCATATGGTCATGAGTGTACATGAATAACATATGAGTGCACATGGATAAATGTGAATACATGGAGTACATGATGAACATGATAAAGTACATGAAACATAACATACTCGATGTATCCGAGGGGATAACATCGCATGAAAAGATCCAGAGGGTACTGATCCGTGTGAACGTCGTGTCAGCATCAAGTATACTAGTCTATAACAAGAGTACATATTCAAAGAAGTATGAAAAGATCAGAGAATGTACTCGCCTGGTAATCCAAGCTGCTGATAAATGTAGATGTCCAACTGGAGTCACAGTGTCCTATTTAGAGCAATCATAAGTCACAAAAGAGTCTAACATGAAATAAAAGTAATCTACAGTGCATTCTAGATAGTTCTAGGTCCTTCTAGGTCAAAGTCCAATCAACAAGTCCACTAGGTCAACTAAAGTCAAATTAGAGTCAAACTAAGTCAACTCTAGTCTCTAAGTATTAAACTATGAGGTTGTACTAATTCTGAATTACGGAAAAATAGGAATTAACTAACTAATGGTGACACCTAGAGAAAATATCTATAAACATTGTCGGATGGTAAAACAAATATCACCAACGTGTCCAGAAGTATCAAATTAGCTAGGATAGCCTGTCCTTAAGTCCAATTCTGGACACAGGGACAAAACGGTAATTTTGGACAAAAACGATATCCCGCCGTTGGATCCGCTTTGCACCGAAAAGAGTGCCAGAGTCAACGGTCTCTAAAGTCGTCAAACTATATGTCTACAGATCCAGTTTTCCGATACGAACCCAACCGTATATCCAAAGTTGGATTCCGGCGGGCCGTGCACAAAATCGCCCGTTGAGTGGGACCGTGGGGCCCGCAAAACGACGTTCGATTCGACTGTCTCAGATTTGGACCAAACTTGGCATACAAAACCAGAAAAACGATACGGTTCTGTTGGCGCAAGTTTCGTCTCGATCTGACGAGCGTGCACAAAGTAATTGAAGAATTTGTAAAGTGCACGATATGGTAAATTTCGACGGATACGCATCAAATTCGTCGCGCACACGCGACCAATTTGAATTTCGTCAAAGCCCACACGACCATGAAGCTGTTACGCAGCTTTTGATACGTTCGGTTCACAACCACGTAGTCCGGATTGGCGTGACGCACGTCGTGTGGAACAATTTCAATGTTTTTAAAACAGGTTTTTAGAAAACTTTGGGATTCGATTTCTCGACGCTCAGTCGATGAATTCAAATTTCGCAAGAAGGGATTCGAAGCCCTATATGTTGTCTAAAAGTCCCTTCAAATAGATTTTCTAATAAGTCACTGGATCGATCAGAATCGATCGTCGAACATGGATGGCTGGACTAAATAGTGTTCTATTTTGGACATGATTTTTCGGGTTTTTCGAGTTGAATTGTCGACTCGATGGGTCGTTGCCTCGAGGAACTATTGGGTGGGTCCTAAAGAGGGTCATATAGGGTTTCCATACTAATTTACGAAATTGAAAACGATGAAACGTACGCGAAGAAACATAGCAATGAAGTCGGTACCTCGGGGGGGGTTGCTGCTGTTGCCTGCGGTTCAATCACGCGCGCGCATGCACCCGCGCGGCCGTGGTCGCGCGCGGCGGCGGCGCCGTCGGCGGTTGGGCCGCCCAGGGACTGGGGTTGGGGTTGGCGATCCTTAGGCTAGGGTTTCGAGCGGTAATCCTCTGTTCCCTCGTATAATATATATATTTAGCGTTCAAAAAGGGGGGGTGTTCGGGTCTCCGGGCTCGGGGTAGCAGTTGGGTTTTTAAGGGTCGGTTTGGGACTACTGCATGTGGGGACTTGGGTCTGGGATCAAAGTGTTGGGCCGGGGTATTAGTGTAGGTTGGTTTTATATATGGCTAAATAATACATAGCAACTATTATATATATATATATATATATATATATATGAATATATGTATATATATATATATATATATATATATATATATATATATATATATATATATATATATATATATATATATATATATATATATATATATATACGTATACGTACTCATATATACGTACTTATATATATTGATATATAGATATATATATATATATATATATATATATATATATATATATATATATATATATATATATATATATATATATATATATATATATATACATATATATTTGCGTCAATACAATTTTAAGTATATATATATACTCTTACACATATAATATTTATTTATTTATATATATATACATGTACAAATATAACATATTTAATAAACGTATATATACATACACATACACTCGTATACATATTTATATTATTTGTATATATAGTCACATATATATATATCAATACATATTTAATATATACACATTAATATATATTTATATATACATACCAATACATATGATACAATATAATATATATTTATATATACATACAAATATGCATGTACAACGTATATATTCATATACACATATACATATATTTATTAGACAATAAAATAATATAACCAACAAATAATAATATTAGATAACAATCTCAATAAATAATAATAATAATAATAATAATAATAATAATAATAATAATAATACCCATTTTGTATAAATAACCAAATAATTAGGAAATATTGTTAAGTCTACCCAAAAAGCTAGAAAATATTTGTACATACCTAAAAGTAGGTCTACATAGGCTTGGGCTTGGTTTGGGTCCAATTTGCACTAGTTTGGTACAACCGGGTTCCCTAAAACTAAATATTATAATTAATAAATAAATAATCTTCGATAAGGGTTACGTCGCAACTTGGCCTGGTTTTTCTAGTTAGGACATCACTATGGCTCGGTCTTCTCTACCAGGGCTAATACACTAGTCAAAGCATGCCACTGCACTACCCGTGCCATAATTCCTAGTCACCTTGTACTCCAAATCTCAACCATGGCTAAAATTATCTACCGAAATAATTAACAAAATAATTATTTATAAAATTCTAAAATCACCATAAAATAAATAAATAAATAAAAAATTTTAAAAATTTCGGGAAGGGAGGCTACACTACGGGACCGGGGCATGACACAGGACCCAGGCCGATCCCGATGCATTGGTGGGCCGAGCCGGGCCGGTCCATTGATCGAGTCCGGGTCGGCGCAAACCGACTTTAACAGGGCCGAATTGCGGGTAGCCCGACCTATTACACACCTTGAAATCAAAATACTATATGTATTACTATTTTTTGGTATAATATTTTTTTATTTAAAAATTTATTATTTATAGATAAACAAATTATTAGTCACCTACTGCTGTTAGTTTTTATAAAGGTTATTTATATTAACTATTCCTAAGTTTTGGGTTCTAACACTAGTATTCCTACTTTAAACAAATTACACTGATCATTCCTCACTTAGGAAAAAATAAAAATAAAATAGGATAGTTAGTATTATAATTTTTATCCTAAAGTAGGGGTACCCTGTATAATAAATATAAAACATGGGGATGATCAATGTAGTTTGTTTTAAACTTAGGAATAGTAAATATAGATAAGCCTTTTATAATAATTTAAAATCTTTATAACTCTTCCCCTCTTTGTTTGTGTCAATGTTCTTATATATATATATATATATATATATATATATATATATATATATATATGCCATTGGAAAATAATGTTGTATTTGGGTTGGATGGTGTTAAATGGAGTAAAGATGAGGACTTAGCTTGTTTTCTAAAAAGAAATCCATGTGTCATATAATTTATAATGTATTTTAAATCTGTATTTTTGACGTGCAATATTTCGTATGATTGTATTTGGGTTGGATGGTGTTAAATGGAGTAAAGATGAGGACTTAGCTTGTTTTCTAAAAAGAAATCCATGTGTCATATAATTTATAATGTATTTTAAATCTGTATTTTTGACGTGCAATATTTCGTATGATCAGGTATAATCTACACAATTAAGATATTACTAAAAAAATCTAAAATAAAAAATAGGTGTAACTATTGATTCTGCTTGTCATCTGATGTGGCATTTTGATATAATTGCCATAAACAGAGGTAACCCAATTTTGGGTCCTTAAAAGATATACGCTTGATGCGATAATTTTTAGGCTTGAAGCTGCTAACTTTTATTTTTATTTTTTTGGCATACTGTCGATTTATTGGTTTCGTAACTGTTTACCTATTTTGGTTTGGACATGGTTTTGTTCTATATAAACCCCTTGAAATTTGATTCCATACATTTTTCCATTTCTTGTAGAAGCCTAATTGTTATTTATAATTATTAAATTAAATTTTGGTTAGCCTTCTTGATTAGTAGTTTACTAAAATACTAAAGTTGTAATTGATTATTTGCCTTAACTAATTTTTCATGTTTATCTATTTGATTTTCTTATTATTTTTTAACCATTTTATAAATTACTAATTTAATAATTGTTAATTGGTTTTGCTTAATTACTATTAATCATATACTATTTTACTTCATTTAACAACTTAATCTTTTATTTCTCTTTCTTATATAGAATTCTCCATTTCACCTATTTAAACATAACTAAAACCTTCGTACATTCCCTCCCAACTCTACCTATGCACAATATTGCTGTAACTATTTCTCGACAGAACTAGCAGGCCAAGCTACTCTCCTTTCTGTAGGAACCTAGGACCATGTTCAACCCCTCAACTCATTTTTTCTCATCTAAACTCCCTTCCATCCAGACATCACTAGTTTTCTTCTCCTTACTCTCTTCTTCTCACACTATACAACCCACATACCACTCCTCCTCCTCCTCCATAACCATTGCACAACAAACAAGCCTCTTCTCTCTTTTATATCCTTCATAACCACATCTTCCTTCCCAATCGACTTTTCTGCAAAAACCTCTTAATTGTTTTCTCCTTGCAAGAACACCATCATCTTCAACAAGAAGAATGAGAACAACAATGAGAACATCAACAAACTACTACAACAAAACAACATCTCCAAAAAGAAAAACCATAACTAGAATCAACAACAAGCAAGGAAGATCAATCAAAATAGAAGGAAAACAAAAGTAGCAAGAAAAAACATTGCATGAGCATTAGGGAGATTGAGTGCTTCCCTATTTTAGCGTCGAACTCCCACGTGATCGCCCCGCCTTACTATGGCCTCGACTGCATCATTAAAACTCTTCCAAGATCTATTTTCGTCTCCACACTCAACATCTCTACTCAAATTTGCAAACCAAGCCACTGCCCCGAGCTCCATCACGTCACATCAAGTGTGTTCGTAGACCACTTCACCTAGTTCCTCGTTATGCTGCCAAGAACAACCTCATTTCACTCGAGCGAGTCTTTTTTCCCGTTAATCAAACTGTGACAACTATATCAATCATATTAGTAATAGAATAGGAAGAAATAGAGCAACGGTTGTGAGACCTTTCTCACAGTATCGGTATTCGTATATGGATACGCGAGTATTTACTGTTCATTGAGTTTTCAATTTTTAGTGCGATCCTTCGACCCGGTTGGTAGTGGTTGTGCCCATAATGCTTGACTATATTTGAAATGTTCTTTATGCTAATCTAGCCAAGTATATTGATATAAAAAATGCATGCCGAGTTACTCTTCTCTCACTTTTATTTGAACATTTACCATATTGTGTCATAACTGTCTTTAGTACTTGCTCACCATGCAAGGTGTGCCAATCACTGTAGAATTTCTTGAAGAGGACCATGTCAATTTTACCATCCACATTTTCGAACTTGATCTTGCATCGTACTTGGATATTCAGATTTACATGCAAAGTACATAATAGTCTATGCACATAAGGAAATACAAGCTATAGCATTTATTAGGACATATTCTCTATTGGTAACAAAAATATAGGGCTCTTTATGTCCAGTATAAAGTGATTTCAGTTATCTCAACGACCATGTATAATCCTCAAGTGTCACTCTTCATGAAACAAAAAACGATTGAAAATATTTTTCTTGTAGACGAAACGCCAACAATGTAAAAAAAAGACATATTGAATTTATTTGTCTTGTATGTGCAATCAAGGACCAATACGTCAGCGAAGGACCTGATCAAATGTGTGCAATCAGGATAGGCCCAAAACATTGAAAGGACTTCATTATTTTGTGAATATCTTTTATGGTACTCTACATAGTGATTATCGATAAACAACTTCAACACTTGCTGCATCGTCATTCTTTCTTTCATATCATTAGATTTCAATCTCGATAAAGTAATGCAGATTTTCCTCATCGTTGACTTGTTCTTATCGTTTTTCTTTCGCAAGACAAAAATAAATTGTTTGGGGGAAACTCCAAAAATGAAAAATTCTTCAACTAATTAACTTGCTCTCATCATTGTTCAACTGTCCGACGTACGGATGACCCGTAAGTATCTCCGTAATTGTATGATTGTTTATTTCATTATTGACTTGACTATCCACTTTGCATCGTCTGTGCATACAATCACCATCTTGAAAGGACAACCACATTTCTTCGTCCCAACGATTTTCTTCGGGACTTTTCTTTCAGAAATTGCGTCTTTTTTTACGATAATACCTAAACATACCACTTTTTCACATCCAAGCTCTACATATTTTTGGCTGGACTGGGATCTGATTGATCTTGAAATGACAATGACTATGTTATATTACTGTAGGATGTGGAAAATTATGACACGCTGTCATTTTTCATCCATACGCTTAAAGACAGATGACAGTTGAAGCCATACGCTCAATTCAGGATTGTACGCTCATTCAAAAGCCATACGCTCAGTAAATATTTTATTATTTACTGAAGTGACAGCACAGCATATGTTTAAATGAGGAATGAATCTGACACTTCATCTTTCGTGCAAAGACAGCTGTCACGAGAAAAGTAACCGTCGTATAGGTTTTCGAAGAGTCGGTTTTGTCTTTTACGAGGACAACTCAGCAGCCTTCATAAATACAAAAGCCATCGTTACTGTCAGTTTTGACAGTCTGTCAGCCGTCAAATCCGCAGTCACGACGCTCGAGAAGATTTTGTCAGTTATGGGAAGATATGGTGTACCAAAGAAGATTGATGATAGCCACGTGGCCACTTCTCCAGTGAGCGTATCGACCTCACATGACTCCTTCTTCACACAGTCAAGTGAGCGTATGGACCTCACATGATTCCTTGCTAAACAAGCGAGCGTATGACCTCACATGACTCCTTGCCCATAAAGTGAGCGTATAGATTTCATATGGCACTACGCTATCCAAGTCAGCGTATAAATTCTCCTTCAACGAGGCAGCGTATTACAGCAACCATATCCAGGATTACAGTCAACACACGTTCTCACGTGTCCTGTACCAGTTATCCACTTCTCTAAAAGTTATGCAACGTGGCATCCAGGCCATCAATCTCTCCTGAACATGCTCCACTACTTTCAACCGCACGCTAATGTGTCTCCATCAGAATTCGTCACGCGTCCCTGCAGTTATGCACACGTCAAGTAACTACCTGAGCGTATGCTTAAGGACAGTTATCCTGAACTCTATAAAAAAGAGTTTCTTCACATTCATCAGACACTACAGGTTATTTTCAGAGAGAACAGAGAGATTGCCCAATTGCTGTCCAAGTTCTTCAAAGTTCGAGTTTTCTTCATCGCATCGTCCAAGGGATAAAGTAATCGTCTTCTAGATTAGATTCCTACAGTTGTAATTTTCTCAGAAACAAAATAAATAAAGTGAATTTATTTATGGAAAACAAATTGGCGACTCTGCTGGGGAAAGCTGTCTCCTCCAATGAGATAGCAACAACTCAATGCGATACTTCGTCGATCGGCTTGACGAAGAAGACGATGGTTGTACAATTCGACCAATCGGCTTATGAAGAAATGCTCAAGGTGAAAGAGGGCCGCACTGCTTCCTCCGCTCTTCCTGTTGCCAAGAAGAAGGGACACTCCGTCTATGTCCCTAAGTCTTCTGCAGCAATTCGAGACGCTTCTGTCACTTCTCATGCTGACAAGAACACGTCTTCAACTTCCATGAAGCACACTTCGGCTTCTCGGAACACGGCAACAGTGGTTTCCCCTAGTCACGCTGACAAAATTGGTTCTTTAACCAAGTCAATGTGTACAAGGAAAACCATCTCTGGACATGTCAAGGTCCTTTCTCCCTCCATTCTTACGACAGCAGTCGGCTCTTTAGCCATTGATGACTCTGAGCGTATGGCATTCAAAGGGCAGCGTACGGCAAAGGCAGCGTACAAAAGCCAACATCAGGCAGCGTACGCTGAGCCAAAGCCAGTGTATGCTAATAAAAAGGCAGCGTATGACCAGAAGTCCAAACTGAAGTCAGCGTATGCTAACAAATACAGTCCTTTGACTGTTTCTGAAAATCAAATTGGGGGTTCTCTTCCACAGAACATACAAATAATTCCCCCTCAACTTGCACATCTTGTGCCAACCAAGGAGAAAGACTCTTTAGTCAACTCCTCTACTCCTAAGGTCTTTACCTCTGGAGTTAATTTGACTAGTACTCTTACTAGATCAAACAATGGAAAACGCCTTTTGGCTAACTCCTCAAAAGATGGATTATTACCGACTCCTAGTCGGAATAATACTCATCTTCCTTCTCTCAAAATTTCTCGGTCTGAGAAAGGCAAATTACAAGTATCCAAGACTGATATTAAAGTCAAATCTCCCACGGATCTTCGTAATAAGCTTAATCAGAATCGGTTCGGTTCCACTGAGATAAGTATATTAGACCCTGATGCAGAATATGCCAAGAACTATGTGGCTCAAATTAATCAGTCTTTATACACTCAGGAACCAAGAAGACAGAAGAACAAAAGACAAGTTTCTACACAGAAACTATCTTCAAATACTTCCCAATCTGTTCCTACAGATCTCCGAGAATATTTGCAAAATAAACAGAGAATTGACACTCCATCTGGCTATGACATTGCCCATATTCGCCATGAAAAGCATGGTTGTGACTTCCAACCTCGGGTTGTCATCCAATGTTGTTGTTCACCAAAAAGACAATCTGTTTTCGAACGGATTCAATATGAACCAATGTTGGATGAAGATGAACCTCTTTATGCTTCTGTCAACATGACTTCCAGAAACATTGGGGGTAGCATACGGTCTGATGCTATATCAGACTCTGAAGATGGTGTTTATCTCGGCACTCGATCCAGGACCGGAGCCTTGACCGGAGCCTCTTCTTCTTCTCATCCAAGTGGTAATCCGGAGATCACAGAAGACTTCCTTGGAGAGTCCAATTTTCCAGTATTGACTCCTGTAAAAAGCCCTGGGAAAGATGCTGATTCACACAGTGATGATTCAGAACAGACTGTTTCATCATCTATTCCTCGAATGATTACCACTTACATGGCAGAAAGTGATCATGAACCTTCGACTAGCAATGATGCTCATGAACAGAGGATTTCTTCTTTAGAACAACAATTACGAGCTATGGCAGATACATTGAGTGTTATGCACACTCTAATGCAGGCTCAACAACAGACAGCACCACCAGTGGTATTGAATACCCCTGTTGTTCCAAACCCCGAACCCTCTACTATTCCGGAGGTACAATCTAATATTCCTGTACAAACCACCCCAAGTCACTCTGGAGCTGGGGGTGGTACATATGCTGCAGTCCCTCCTCCCAATTACACTCTACAAGCCACAACTCCACAATCTTCGGGAGTTGTCTCTGAAGAATTGAAGAATCTCAAAACTCAATTCGAGGCATTCAAACAGAAGGATGGTTTACAAAGGTTAGGCATCAAACAGCCTTATCCGATAGAATGGAAGCAGGTATCGTATCCACCAAAATACAAACCTCCGACCATCTCTTTCTATGATGGGACAACCTCTCTAAGTCAGTTCATTAATCATTTTGAGGTAATGACTGATCAACTGCAACCAATTGACGCCCTCCTTACTCGGGTGTTCATTGGATGTCTCAAAGGAATGGCTTATGAATGGTATAGAAGTCTCCCTGATGGGTGCATTACCTCATTTGCCGGTTTTAAGCAAATGTTTCTTGAACGATTCTACGAAGGGCTCAATGATATGACCATGTCGGCCCTCATAAGAATCAAACAGAAGAATAATGAGACCACTGAGGAATTCATTGAGAGATTCAGAAGAGAAGCCCTCAAAATGCCTCTTGGAACTCCCGATGCTGTTACGATCGACACTTGTAAGTCGAACCTCTTACCAATTATCAGTATGTGGACAGGGTCCACTCAGTTCCAAGATTGGCCTTCATTCATCGTTAGTGCCAAGGCTGCCGAGGTCAGTGCTGAGACCTTCAAGGGTCTGGGGGTACAAATGGCTCCCAAAGAATCAAATCAGAGTGCTAGCAATAATACTCGACCCAACAATCGCAAAGGGAAAGAAGCTCTTGAAGTCAATCTCCAAAACAGTAGTCAAGAGGTAAAGACTACCCAAGCTACTTCAGCTCCAACAAATTAACAACAGAGATCTCCTCGGCCGAAAGAAGAATATTCTTTCGATGATGACGATGTTCAGGGTATCTTTGAATGCTTACTCAAAGGTAATAAAATTCAATTGCCAGAAATTAAAAAGCCTGATGAAGCCAATAAGACAGATCATCCAAAATACTGTCCATATCATAGAATGCTGGGTCATACAATCCGGTCTTGCTATGTATTAAAAGGGAAGATTCAAGAGATGATTAAATCAGGAGCTGTGACATTAACACCCAAAGACAAAACAGTCACAGCAAATGTAATTTCAATACAGTTCGGTGACTTCCCTCCCTTAATGGTGGAAAGTGGGATTGTTCCTATCCCCAAAGCAACTCTCGAAGTTATAAACATCCCACCAGCACAGAATGACGGACTTGTTCCTGTCACAACTAAGAAGAAAGAAATCATGTGGATTCACCCAGACTTAAAGACAGAGTTTGAGACGTCTTCCTCTTCTCCTCGGAAGATTTCCTCATCTAAAAAGAAGTTCGGGAAGACTAAGTCATGCAATGTGACTTCTAGTTTCACACCCGATCTTTATCTAACCTCTACTTTCATCTCAGCAGGAAATTCACTCTCTACGAAGATAAAATCTGTACCTCAAATTGAAGATAGGTACAAACCTGCTTTTCATTTATACAGTTCACAATCTCGTGAATTGATGGCGAAGATGGATTATGATCTAGCCACTGTCCCAGGTTTGAACTCAGGCAAGGGACTCCGAGCACCTTTGGCCATCACCATGAGACATAATCAATCTCGTGTTGGCCTTGGTTTCTGGAATGAAGCTTTCACCAAACATAAAAGAACCAAGAGCAAAATAAAGAATTGCAGCATGGTTTCCATAGACCTTGAACCAGAATCTGAAGTTGAAGTTCATGCTGGAACTCGGTCAGGAAAAGTATATTTGAAAGATTATGCTGAAGTTCCTGAAGAAATTTCTGACGTTCCTCCGGTTACAGCTTCAACTCCAGTCTCGACTGAAGAGCCTTTAAATGTTCCTGTTGAGACAGTTCCTTCTAAACCAACAGCAGCTGACAAAGGCAAACAACAAGTCCGCTTCGACAAATCATTGAAGAAGTCATCTCCTACAGGACTTGAAAAGCCTTATAATTTTGATATATTGGCTCAACTAGCCAATACCCCAGCTAAATTATCAATCTTCGAGCTCTTACGCCTCTCTAAAGAGACTCGAGAAACTTTAAGTGAAGTACTGCTGCAAGCAGAAACCTGCTTAACTCTTCTCAAGAAGTTGGAAACAGGACCTGTTTCTCATTGCCATAATGTATTGGAATTTATTCCAAACATTACCTTTACGCAGGACGATATGCTGCTAGAGGATAATCGACATGATCGTCCTTTATATCATACAGGATATATTGATTCTATGAAGGTTGATCGTTTATTGATTGATCCAGGATCCGCTCTCAGTATTATGCCAAAGGTTATGTTAGATGCATTGAAGATAACTGTGCATAGTCTTTCCAGTACTATCACTACCATCTTGGGATTCAATCAAGGAAAAAGTGAGCCTTTAGGCAAGATTTGCCTTAAATTTCAAATAGGCGATCTTCGTACTAAGGTTACTTTTTACATCATCGACAATCATGGTTGCTCATACAATGCTCTATTGGGGAGACCTTTCTTGCATGAACATAATGTCGTTCCTTCAACCCTTCATCAGTGCTTCAAATATGTTGATGATAATGGAGAGGTTCAAAAAGAAGTGGCAGATCTTTACCCATTCAAAGGAGTCGAAGCTTACTTCAATGACGCTCGCATGTACAAAGATGAATACTCGAAAGTCTTGCAAGCTATGGATAATGAAGATGAGACATCCAAAGTTGACACTTTTGTTATTCCTGTAAAAGGGCGTATCACTCCTCCGCAGTCTGTTAGATCATTCGAAGAAGGCTCACTGATAATTCCGGTCAGTGGACGTACTACTTCATCATCTACCCAGGGCTCACTGATAATTCCTGTCAGTGGACGCACTACTGCACCATCTTCCCAAGATTCACAAAATTTGCTGATCATTCCTGTCAGTGGACTCATCACTCGCCCTCCATCTTCTCAGGCTAGATCAGATACTCTAGTCATTCCAGTCAGTGGACGCATTACTTATCCACGGTCTTCTCCAAGGGAGCTCACCTCTTCTGAGCCTTTTGTTATCGATCTTAATCGAAACAAAAATTCTAACTGTTCTTCTTCCTCCCCCTTTGTCATTAATCTGACTAAGTCTGATAAGGCTCAGCCTTCTGTTGTAAATACAGCATCTAGTATTAATGAAACATCTCCTTTGCAGTATATTGATGTTTGTGGTTATGTACAAAGTTATTTACAATTGCTAAATAGCTTAGAGCCACTAACTATAGGGGTTGTTCAAGCTTTTCATACAGACGTATCATTAGATTCTATACAGAAATCATACTTTGTGGTCCCCAGTCGAAAGAAGGGAGAAAATCCAATATTTTTCTACAAAGGACCTCAGAATCCTCCTAATCTGGAGAAGGATGATATAAATGACGATACTGGAAGATTACAGCTACGTCGCTACAGTCAGCAATCCAAAAATATCATCAAGAATATGGGTTATGACTTTAGAACCAGTCTCAATAATGGGAAAGGAAGAAGAATGCCTGTTCGAATTCCTCCATTAAAATACGGAAGGACAAAATGTGGTTTAGGTTACATTGCTCCTACTTCCTTTATCAACATAGTCCATGAAGAGTCAAAATTCAATAAAGACGAACAATCTGAAGATGAACGATCTGAGTCTTCTGATTCTCTCTCTTGGGATTCTGACACGAGTGTTGGCGATCTTCATCGCTCTATTCTATACATCAATATGGTCTCTGTTGATGGCCCATAAGAAAATGATGAAGATGAGGATGATTTTGAAATATCACCCGAATCAGAACAATGGGCTCAAAGATTAGATGATCAATGGGAATTCAGGTTCGAGCAGAGGGAACCTCCTACCGAAGATAAACTGATCCAAATTGATGTTGGTGAAGAAGGTTCTCCTAAACCAATATTCATCAGTGAAAGTCTTTCAGAAACAGATAAGCAAGACATGATCAAGCTTATTAGTGATTATATCGATGTCTTCGCCTGGAGCTACGAGGATATGCCAGGACTAGATCCGAAGATCGCAATGCACAAACTCAATATCATGCCAAATGCTAAACCGGTCAAACAGCAACAGCGACGATTTCGTCCAGACATTATGAATGCAATTGAAGCTGAAGTCAACAAGCTTATGGCTTCTAGATTTATTCGAGAGGAACAACATCCTGACTGGGTGGCTAACATCGTTCCTGTCCTTAAAAAGACTGGCAAGATCCGAGTCTGTATAAACTTTCGCGATCTCAATGCAGCTTGTCCTAAAGACGAGTTTCCTCTTCCAATTACTGATGTTATGATCGACAATACATGTGGTTTCGAACGAATGTCATTTATGGATGGGTATTCGGGATACAACCAAATCAAAATATTTCCGGATGATGAAAAACACACTTCCTTCAGAACGTCGATCGGTACATACTGTTATACAGTGATGCCGTTTGGTCTCAAGAATGCAGGAGCAACATATCAGCGAGCAATGAGCACTATATTTCGCGAACATCTCCGAAAAATAGTCGAATGCTATGTTGATGATATTGCAGTCAAAAGTCGACGAAAGGAGGATCATATCCAAGATTTGAAGACTATCTTTGATTTAATGCGTCAGCATCAACTTAAAATGAACCCTACTAAGTCCTTCCTGGGCGTCTCTAGTGGTAAATTTTTCGGCTTCGTCATTACCGCTAAAGGTATACACGTGGATCCCGAGAAGATCAAAGCCATTCAAGAGATGCGTCCTCCACGCACCTTAAAAGAGCTACGAGGATTTTAAGGAAGAATTGCTTATATCAGGAGATTCATTTCCAACTTATCAGGACGCTGCAGACCATTCAACAAACTTCTGAAGAAAGGTGTATCTTTCATCTGGAACGAAGAATGTCAAAAAGCATTTGATGACATCAAACAGTACCTCATGAACCCTCCAGTTTTGGTACCTCCCGTCTTGGGAATACCATTTCTTCTATATGTTCGAGCTATGGATCATTCTCTTGGTGCATTACTCGCCCAAAAAAATAAAGATGGTCATGAACAGGCCATTTATTATCTCAGTCGCACAATGACAGGCGCTGAACCGCGTTATTCTCCAATCGAGAAAGAATGCCTAGCATTAATATTTGCTGTTCAGAAAATGCGACATTATATTATCGGTCAAACGATTCATGTTATTTCCAGAGTGAATCCCATCAGGATTATGATGAAGAAGCCTGGTATTCTCAACTCCAGACTAGCTAATTGGGGAATCTTGTTAGCCCAATATGACATGCATTATATTCCTCAAAAATCAGTTAAAGGACAGGCTCTTGCTGATTTTCTAGCAGCTCATGCAGTCCCAGAATATTCTAAATTATATGATGAGATTCTCGATGAAGTTCTGGATTCAAATCTGGTTTCTGAAGAAGTTCCTACCTGGCGTCTATTCTTTGATGGAGCATCTAGAATAGGTCCTAACGGCGATATTGTCGCCGGAGTTGGAATTGTTCTTGTATCCCCAGAGGGATTAACTATTCAGAGGGCTTATTCTCTGGATCAATCATGTTCAAATAATGTTGCAGAATACAATGCGTTGCTCATTGGTCTTCAACTCGCTAAACATCTGGATGTTCAATATTTAGAAGTTTATGGAGACTCTAAGCTTATCATCAATCAGATCAGAGGAACGTATGAAGTTCGTCATCAAGATTTGATACCTTATCATCGAACAGCACTCTCTATGGCCTCCTCCTTTAAAGGTTTCTTTATCGAACATGTTCGACGAGCCTATAATACAGAAGCTGATGCTTTGGCTAATCTTGCTGCTGTATTAGCCATACCAATCAGACGTCAGCAAGTGATAGTGGTTTATAACCGAGAACTATTCTGCGTTGAAAATAATCTGGCTTTGGTTTTTCCCCATAATCCAGACGAAGATTCTCTCAACTTTGATGCTGAATTAAAATTTGACAAAGTGTCCTTGTCTTCTTCCGATTCTACTATGGAATATGTCTTTTCTAACAAAATAGACACCGTAACTGAAGACTGGAGACGTCCGTTTCTGGACTTTGTGTTGTATGACATACTTCCTGATAACCCGAGTGAAGCAGCATCTATCCGGCGCCGGTCTCTCAGATTCTATTATAATCATACTACGAAGACACTATATCGTCGAGCCTATGATGGTCTTCTCCTTCGATGCATCGCTGGTGAAGAAGCACAACAGATAATCCGTGAAGCACATGATGGCATCTGCGGAGCTCACCAGCCAGGTCCAAAACTTCAAGATCGTATCCGACGTATGGGTTATTATTGGCCCACGATGGTAGCTGATACCATTCAATATGCTCAGAAATGTAAAGCCTGTCAAATTCATGCAGACTTTATCCATCAACCATCGGAGTTCTTACACCCAACAGCGGCATCATAGCCCTTTGAAGCTTGGGGCATGGACGTCATCGGTCCTATCAATCCACCATCATCAAAAGGACATCGGTTTATTCTAGCAATAACTGATTACTTTTCTAAATGGGCTGAAGCAATCCCGTTATCTGAAGTCAAGACTTCTAATGTTATCAACTTTGTCAAACATCATGTCATCTATCGATTTGTTGTTCCTCGGCGTATTATCCATGATAATGGACCACAGTTCGTCAGCCAGAAATTTACTCGATTCTGTGATGATCATCGGATTAATAATTTGGCTTCTACAGCATATAATCCAGCAGCCAATGGACTAGCAGAGGCTTTCAACAAAACAATCATCAAACTCTTGAAAAAGTTCGTTTCTTCCAATAAACGTAACTGGAGTGAGAAGCTTGGTGAATGTTTATGGGCTTATCGTACCACAGTTCGCAATGCGACCGGATGTACGCCTTTCTCTTTGGTGTATGGGTGTGAAGCTGTTCTTCCTCTCGAGATACAAATTCCTTCTCTGAGAATTGCAATCTCCAATGAACTTACAACAGAAAACAATGATCGACTTCGACTTCAAGAGTTGGAAGCTCTAGATGAAAAACGATTGTATGCGCAACAAAATATCGAGCTATATCAAGCCCGAATCTCAAAAGCTTTTAATCGGAAAGTCAAAGTCAGAACATATCAAAAGGGAGAATTGGTCCTTACTGTCAGACGTCCGATGACCATGACACATATGAGCAAAGGCAAATTTGACGCGAAATGGGAAGGCCCATTCGTAGTAAACAAGTCTTCTCTAATGGAGCATATCAGCTTGCCTCTGTGGACGGGAAAGTCACGATGATGCCTATCAATGGCAAATTCTTAAAGAAATATTATGTATAAATAATATTTTCATTACTCCCCAGCAAGTGTAAAATCAAAAATTTATTCTTCTCTACAAAAGCTATTTCGATGTCATTATCCCCAGCGGAAACTGATATTCTACCATGTATCATTTTCCCAGAGAATTTGATATTTTGTCTTATTAGATTCCCAGTGGATTTAATAAAGATCTTGTATAGAAAATCATGTCCATATCACCTCTGAATTTTCTATCTCAGTATGTACCATATTCTATGAAAATGATATCTTGTCCTTTGATTTCTGGGTCTAAAGATCAGTGAATAAAGGAAAAATAATATAAAGCAGGAAGGATACATCATAAACAAAGTTTCCTTAAACAGAGTTTATTTGAGACAAATTCTTCAAGAAGTACATCATCATGGAAGATCACTGGTATCCCTTTCGTACTTGGGACGAGGACCACATACATAATTAGCAAAAGAATTGAATACATCATTTCCTGACCGCACCAAGAACTGACAGGCAGCCAGCCTCATTGCTTCTTCTTCTTCGGTTTCTCCTTGTTCGACCAAGAAATCCAAGATATCTTTCGGCAGCTTGGGAGCAGACGAGCTTTCGCCCGTCTCCTTCTTTTGTGGAGTCGAGTGCTCTTTAGCATTTTTATCGACTTTGGAGACG
This sequence comes from Iris pallida, assembly GCA_029216955.1. Taxonomy (NCBI): domain Eukaryota; kingdom Viridiplantae; phylum Streptophyta; class Magnoliopsida; order Asparagales; family Iridaceae; genus Iris; species Iris pallida. Next base: position 44,977,646 of record JANAVB010001800.1, read on the forward strand.
ACTTCGGTTTTCTTCGTGTTCTCTTCGGAAGACATTTTGAATAAAGGAGAATAATGTGTGATCCTTCTACTCAAAGAGATGCTCTATTTATAGGCATATATTTGCCAGAATTAAAGGAACGTGTCTTTTCCCGATATTCATTCATTAATACTTGACGGTTCATCCGTTTATTTATTACATTCATCCGACGGTTCATCCGTTCATTTATCCAACGGTTCATCCGTTCATAATCTTCTATCAATTTATTAAGTGGGGATTCGTTATTTATCATGTTTTCATAACCTCTGAATCAAATTCCGAATCTACTTACTCATTTGTCATGTTTTGACCTCTGCATAGAAATCAATCTATTTTCTTTTGAGTTCCTATATATTATACCTCTGATAATATCATATACTCTAGAACAGAAAAGAAGATTTCATTATCTATCATGTCCACAATTCATCCACAAATACAAATCATTGAGCATAGAAGAATTGTCATTTCCATTCCCATTTCACCACAAAAAGTCTATTACATTTTCTTAGACTTTCCTACAAATCATAATGGAAATCTATTACAAATCTTGGATTTTCATCTTATGTACAACTGAGATCTATTTCTTCTTGGATCTTCTCTGGCAATCTCGTTGTTTGTGGCAATTCCTGGGTGTCCAGCAGGAATCAAACTCTGGTCTTCTCTCTCAGACGAGAGGAGAACCACAGAGTAGGGCAACACGAAAATGTGTTGCTGCCAATACAATTGGTGGATGGGGGTAACCTCTCAAGGAAGACAGGAATGTATCCAACCTTGGGATACAATTCCTAGTTCTGCCGTGAAAGGAACTCTACTACCCGATTTCTCGGGGTAGAGTTGACTCCACCATCCAACTCTCGTGTATAAAGGCTCTTTCTACCATCTGAGGAAGACCCTTCTATCTCACGAAGAGTTCTGAGTTGTCTGATATACGCGTCAAAAGCGTATGAGCTCCCTGATGTAGATGTCAGAAGAACATTGTCCACAGCATCCATATCACCAATGCCAGTTCTGAAGAAGGTTTTCAGCCAAAATTCTGCAAGAAACAGTAAAGAAAAATCAGTTAACAGAAACTGGCCAAGCAAAGACAGATGCATTCTGTTTATTTCGGGAAGATGAATTTGTCCTTAGCAAACAAAAATTTTGATGCGTGTATATTGAACTTACCGCTGAGTTTGCTGCTAAGGATTGACAGATCCATGTCTGGTAGCGTGCACAGAGATTTGACATCAGACAACATGGCTTTCCTATTTCCTTCTCATAGAAAATTCATTCTCAGAAGAGAGGAAGAAGAATGGAAAGATGAGTGTGCGTGGAGTTCACCCATCTATTTAAAGTATGGAGCATGAACCTATTCTTGGAAAGGATCCGCATGAATAGCGCTTGTAAACGTGGAATGAATGACATGTGTACTTTGGAAACCAGCACAGCCTTGGAAATATTCAAAGAGTGCTTTCCAAAACGTTGGAAGATAGCGTAACTTACGGGCTATTTATTGGTGCACGCTATTCATTGGCGTACGTTATTTAACGTAAATCACAATGTTAAAGGACAGCGTAATTTATAGCGTAACATACGCTGAGATACGCTATTCAGTGGAATTCACAAAACATTGGAAAATAGCGTAATATATGCTATTTCATTGGCATACGCTATCTAGCGTAACTTATAACTTGGAAGACGGCGTATTCTACAGTTATTTATCGGTACATGTTAGTTTTCAACACAAAATTATACTAAACAGAGAATTCTTGAATATTCATTAAAGGCACTGATGGCCTTACAAAACAAAAAGAGAGAGGGAAAGAAAGGGATGCAACAAAGTCACGCTCTATTTTCCAGAGCGAATAAGCTTGACGCCTAACTCTTCTACACTTTGGACCCCCATGCGGTGTAACAGAGCAACGAACATTTTACGCTTCTCTGCGAGGCTCTGCCCATCAGAAGAAGAGGAGCCGTCCAGACCAAAGTAGCCCAAGAAATTCTTGGCTAAATGCATAGGGTCGTCCTTGAGCTCGATGACTACAGGTTCGGGTTCTTGGCCCCCAAAAGTGGGGTCACCATGGGAACAGAATCCCAACTTACGTGCCTCTTCTTCAGCAGCTTCCTTTGGAGTCATGGTTTCAAAAGATGAAAGTCAAAAATTGAATTCTCTCGGTTTATATAATAGAGCTTGCTGGCTGTTCATATTCTTCCATCAGATTCAATCAATCTCGAAAAATGAAGAGTCATCATGACATTTAATGAACTCATGCCAGCGTGTCAGGACTCATTCCCACTTTCTGTTCAAAGTAATTTCGAACTTTTGAAACTCATAAAGTTCGAAAACTTTGAAGGGGGTCTTGTAGGATGTGGAAAATTATGACACGCTGTCATTTTTCATCCATACGCTTAAAGACAGATGACAGTTGAAGCCATACGCTCAATTCAGGATTGTACGCTCATTCAAAAGCCATACGCTCAGTAAATATTTTATTATTTACTAAAGTGACAGCACAGCATATGTTTAAATGAGGAATGAATCTGACACTTCATCTTTCGTGCAAAGACAGCTGTCACGAGAAAAGTAACCGTCGTATAGGTTTTCGAAGAGTCAGTTTTGTCTTTTACGAGGACAACTCAGCAGCCTTCATAAATACAAAGCCATCATTACTGTCAGTTTTGACAGTCTGTCAGCCGTCAAATCCGCAGTCACGACGCTCGAGAAGATTTTGTCAGTTATGGGAAGATATGGTGTACCAAAGAAGATTGATGATAGCCACGTGGCCACTTCTCCAGTGAGCGTATCGACCTCACATGACTCCTTTTTCACACAGTCAAGTGAGCATATGGACCTCACATGATTCCTTGCTAAACAAGCGAGCGTATGACCTCACATGACTCCTTGCCCATAAAGTGAGCGTATGGATTTCATATGGCACTACGCTATCCAAGTCAGCGTATAAATTCTCCTTCAACGAGGCAGCGTATTACAGCAACCATATCCAGGATTACAGTCAACACACGTTCTCACGTGTCCTGTACCAGTTATCCACTTCTCTAGAAGTTATGCAACGTGGCATCCAGGCCATCAATCTCTCCTGAACATGCTCCACTACTTTCAACCGCACGCTAATGTGTCTCCATCAGAATTTGCCACGCGTCCCTGCAGTTATGCACACGTCAAGTAACTACCTGAGCGTATGCTTAAGGACAGTTATCCTGAACTCTATAAAAAGAGTTTCTTCACATTCATCAGACACTACAGGTCATTTTCAGAGAGAACAGAGAGATTGCCCAGTTGCTGTCCAAGTTCTTCAAAGTTCGAGTTTTCTTCATCGCATCGTCCAAGGGATAAAGTAATCGTCTTCTAGATTAGATTCCTACAGTTGTAATTTTCTCAGAAACAAAATAAATAAAGTGAATTTATTTATGGAAAACAATTACCTTCCAACTTATCTGTATTAATCTACCGCAATTCAAAGCAAATATCTGTCACGCCCGGTTTCCAGAATACAGTGTTCCCAAGCTACGTGCCATACGAATACTCCAGTACCCATATTCGCGATTATCGTCTGTACAGTTCTAGGATGGGATTACCACAGGTCACAGGGTACATAATATAATAATCAATAATTTGATTACAGGACATTCTAAACTATAAATAGAAAAAATTTATTATTCTACCCGATTACAACCTTTAACCCAATATATATATATATATATATATATATATATATATATATATATATATATATATATATATATATATATATATATATATATATATATATATATATAATACCTTAAATAGATGGTGAGAAGAAATCTGGTTCCAAGACAATCGCCTTCAATGGTAGCATCATGATCTTGTCTCTAGATGTACTTCAATATTTGATGGCAGCTTCCTTTGGAATATTGCTACAAAACTAGTGAACAATACTAGGTCGTCAAATGACATGCAAGCCCTCAGTCAAGGACGAACAAAATAAATAAAATAAAATGAGATAAAAATGATTGGATTCTCAATTCCACAAGGTTAAGAAATGGAATACTAATATAGTGTAAACTTGAAATATAATTCTGACTAAATTTTATTCTAGTAAATTCCTCGATATTTGTCTTATAGTTAAGACCTAATAATTCACACTCATAATCCTTACAATCACAATCATAGTCACAATTATAATCATAAATTAATACACTAGGATCACCTACTTATTACAACGCACGATTACAATCATAAAGCATCAACGAAACAGCAGCTACTGTGTAACATCCAACATCTACTAATATCTGCATCTTTAACTGAATTTTGTAACCTGAAATCAGTACAATAATCCACCCCTACACCAAACAAGGAAAATGGAATGAATCACGGCACCAGAACAGCTTACGTACCAGCTGACTAGTAAGCAGCACACCCTAGATAAAATCAACAATCAATCGCAATCACAATCACGAACAAGTTTCCTATATGCTTATGCAATTTAGAGAACACATCTGGATCAAATTCATCCATTTTCTCAGCAACAATCCCGTTACCAGGGATCAAGTTGTTTCTGGATGGTACAGTGCCAAAGATCCGACCCCCCACATTTATTGTGGGAAATTTGTAATATGATTTATTAAATTCTAATTTTATACCAAGAATTTACTAGACTGGACTAGAATTCTGTTGATGAGCTAGGCCTCATCCCCGCATCGTAAGGCCTTATGGATGGCGGGAACTACCGATCGGCATTTAAAATATTGTTTATTATATTACAGAGAATTTGGGTGTGATCCGGTTGTTCTCTCCCGTCCAATGCACTAACCTAAAGTTACAAACAATCATATTCTATTATCTTATATTAAGTTTTTGCTGGTTACTGGCATGAATCTTAAATCTCGGTTCGTGTATCTATTTACCACGAATAGCGAGAATATGATTCACTATTTATTTCTTTCCGGAAGGATAAAACCATAATACTGGATACCATGATTTCAATACTTGTTCCTTCTTTAAATAAATCAAGACGTAGTCACAAGATATTAATTTTTCAATACATTGGTCTCTTTTCAAATTGAGACCCGATAGAAGTCCGTAATATCATCAGATTCAATAATTTGTATTTTTCAGCAAAAACATAGTATATACATGATTAGGTTTCTCTTGCGTGTCTATGTGTCCATGTCCTGCGTAACTTAGGTTCTAAGAAATTCGACCGAAACAGTTTAAATAAAAATTAAGTCTGTCTCTGAGGAAATTGACTCAAAATTTCTAAAATAGGATTAAATATTTTTAACCATTTTTCGGATATCGAAAATTGCTAACTCTGGAAATTCTTCAAAATTTCGGTAGAGTCTTCTTTGCATTTTGGAGCCCAAAATTTCACAACTTATATAAAGAACCGGAGCAACCCTCCGTAGAATTTTCTGGGTACGCCGACCCACTTCGGTGGAGCAAATCTTAACACCGGAACACACACAGTTATATATATATATATATATATATATATATATATATATATATATATATATATATATATATATATATTATATATATATATATATATATATATATATTTATATATATATATATATATATATATATATATATATATAAACAAGTAATAAATGACACAAGTGGTAAAAAGAGATGCATGCGGCCCAAGTGGTCAGGAGTTCGAGCCCCAGTGGAGGCGAGTTCGCCACAATTACCCATTGCTTCAAAAAAAAAACAAGTAATAAATGATAACTTTCTTACCAATGTATGACATTACCTTAGCATTTAGTAATTCTAGCAATTAGTAATGGTCCAAAGTTACTACACAAGTCCATAAAACTCGAAGCAAGTCAGAGATCACAATTTTACACAAAACACTAAATGACACAACCATACAAGAGGAAGTACATTTAATAGATTGTATATATCAAATATCTTGTTCTTAGGATAGTGATTATCTATATAAAATAAAATTTCTTTAATTGAGAACATGCACTTCCAAACTTAGCAATACTTGCTATAAAACATATTCCGACAATTCACGTAGTACTAGAAACTTAATGCTACCTAGTAATCGAAAACCCATTTACTTATATATATACACAAAATTAAAGTCAATATTCAGCATGTATGCTGATTTTAAGTAAATTAGATTTTAAAATTATGAAAAGTCAAATTTTGGATTCCATATGCTAACCTGTACCAGGTAATAGCTACCTAGTTAACTTACTCTAACTTTCAATATCCAATTGAACATTATGACATTCTAGATTAATTGCAATTGCTGAATTCTAATTCAATTTGACTCATAAAATCAAATTTTGTAAACTTTTGGATTGATACAATCCCGAGAAATTACGAAATGGGACTATATCCCTTGGACTAGATTTCCTCAAAAGCTTAAACAATTCCACGAGTACTACATATTGGAAAGAAAAGTATCTGGGATTTCGTTATCTAAAATATGTACGTATATATATTCACACTAGCTAGTAAAAATACTTATATAGTAGTTGGCTATAGGTATCATGACAAGTAATTATAGTTCTAGCCTAATTACAATCCTATTTTTTTATTTTTTTTATATATATACTAGTTCATGGTTATATACATATGTATATATTTTTTCCATAAGAAATTAACCCATATACATCCAAATTTAGCAAATCATACGAACAAACATCAACCATTTTCCAATTCACAAATCAAATTATATCTAGACATCATACTGTGTCCTAGTCCTCGTGTCCGTGTCAGACTACTACACATATTATGGATATATGAGTATCAATATTACCATTCCATAAATTCAGAAATTAAAACTCTAATTCTATACAAACATATCTATACGTATACAAAATTCTAGATCAAAATTTGAAACAAAATTGTTAGAAGAGGAAGGGAGGGCTTGCCTTGGACTTTTGGATTTGGAATTAGGGCTTCTTCTTCTTCTCCAAACTTCTCCTCCTCCTTTACTCCATCTTCTTCTTCTTTTCTTTTTCTTTTTTGAAGAAAGGGTTAGGGCTTTGGGTTTATTGATGGTGAATGATGGAGATGAAGATGATGATCCACGATAATGGTCCTCAGTTCATCAGCCATGTCTTCAGTCGATTCTGTGATAAGAATCGCATTCAAAACATGGCATCAACCGCCTACAATTCGGCAGCAAACGGATTGGCAGAGGCGTTCAACAAAATTATTGTCAGGCTACTCAAAAAGGTCGTGTCATCTAACAAACGCGACTGGGATAAAAAGCTTGGCGAATGCCTTTGGGCCTACCGCACAACGGTACGGACCCCGACAGGCAACACACCATTCTCCTTGGTCTACGAAAGCGAAGCGATACTGCCTTTCGAGATTCAGATACCCTCACTCCGCGTAGCAATCACAAACCAACTCAAAGAAGAAGACAATCAACGTCGTCGTCTGCGGGAACTGGAGGCACTTGACGAAAAGCGTCTTCTAGCTCAACAACGCATTGAACTCTACCAAGCCCGTATATCACAGGCATTCAACAAGAAGGTCAAACAGAGGACTTTTTAAGTTGGCGACCTGGTTCTGGCAGTCAGGAGGCCGATGGTGTTGACTCATAAAATACCAGAAAAGTTCGAGCCCAAATGGGAATGACCTTTCATCATCGAGACGGTATACTCAAACGGTGCTTACCGTCTCGCCAAACCCAATGGAGACTTGTTTATGATGCCCATCAACGGCAAGTTCCTAAAGAAGTACTACTCTTGACATCTTTCAGACATGTGCTTCCACCAGGGGATCTGTGGACCCAATCATCAGGGCTCACAGACAATTCCCTTCCACAAAATCATACGCTTCCGGAACCCAGCTGTTCCGTGGCATCCTCCAGTAGAAGAACAACCACGTCCATATCACCTCTGAGTTGTTCCCCTACGCCCTACAAGACAGAATCTTACACCCCGTAAGATTACGCTATCCTTTATGTTTACCACGTCCACATTATCTCTGAGTAAACATCCCGTACAGACAACCCCCGCGTTGCCGTATATCGATCGCAGAACTTCCACGTCCACATTACCTCTGAGTAGTTCCGTGCATCTCCCAGAGTCATTCCTACCACGTCCATAACACCTCTGAGTAGGAAGATTCGATCATTTGAACCCCATATTTGCCACGTCCACATTACCTCTGAGCAAATACATTGGGTCCTTCAAACTTATTATCTGTATCTAAAACAAAGGTATGCAAAAGATAATAGGTCCACAAAAATCATCAAAGTTCATGACAAGCAAAAATGAACACATCGCAGAAAATGGTGTACTTCTTTATTTCTAAAAAAAGGGAGAGTAAAGGATTACACTATCTCCAGTAAGAGTTGCAAAAAAATACAAAAAAGCAGAGACTACAAGCCCTAAATATCCCCAGGGTTGGCGGAAAGCTCTGCAATTCGGCGTTTCAAATCTGTCGCCCGAGTCTTCACAGTCGCCAAGACTCGACGTTCAGCTTCTTGACGCATCGCTTCAACAGCCTCAGCAGAAGTTTCATTCTCGTGCTTCTCATCAAGCTGCTGTCTCTGCTGAGCCAGGATAAGAGCTCGGAGAGTGAAAGCTGCTTCCTCCTTCTTGAATGCTACGTGTTCAGCCTGGACACGTTTAGCGTCCAATAGGAGTCGGGCCCGCTGATCCTCAAGGCGGCACATCTGTGCGTCAATCTCCACGATATTAGCGTCCAATACAGCTCACGTCTTCACTGTCTCCAACGTAGACTGAGACAATCGCTCCACCGCAGCTTCAGTCTCAGCCACTTTGCGTTCCCAGACACTCACTGTGGCCTGGTAAGAAGACTCAGTCTCGGCGAGCAACTTCTCCTTCTCCGCATCTATCAGGACAGAGAAGTCATTTCGCTGGATGCACTCTAATTCGGAAAGCCGCTGGTCCAACTCAGCCACCGTGGCTTCCAAAATGATGGCCAGGTGATCGTGGCCCTGGTGAACACGGATCAGGTTGATATGAGGCAATGCCAGAGTTCTTGCCGTTGTAAAGCTCCCCTTGGCGTCCGTCACTGCCGACACCCCCCTCTGCAGCATTTTGTACACTGCCTCAACGATGAATTTCACATATTTATCTGCGTCCGCCAGCACCTGCGACGTCATAGCAGGGGTTGGAGGAGCTACTCCAGTCGGCGGACCGGAAGAAGACCCGTCGACCTCAACCTGCGAGTCTGGAACCTCGGTATCAGTAGGCTTTTCATCAACAGGGGCCTGACTACTAGTCCGAGGAGCCAAGGGAACAGAAGAAGCCGGGACAGGCGTCGAGATCGTACCCCAAGTGGAAGGAGCAACAGAGGGTTCCGTTACACCCTTACCCTTCCCAAACTCGGAAGTACCACCGACGTCAGTGGCCACCTCTCCAATACCCAACGTGCTATCACCAGCCAATACTTCCTCTGGCAGAACGGGGAGATCAACACTTACCTCCTGACTCGTCCCTGAAGTCAGGACCGTCAGACGAGTCTCTTCATTAAATCCCTCTACAGGGACAGGATCTGTCGCTACCACCTGATCGGCAGCCACCTCAGCTTCCGCCGCTGAGTCCGGGGTAGGGCTCGGCAATGATGCAGTCGACCTTCCCTCATCATAACGAGGAGGGGAATCAACCCTCTCCTCTATTTCAATCACATCTGTTGCCCCCGCAACAGGCTCTTACAACTCTGGAGCAACGTCATCCGAAGACGACGAACTCCACCCCACATCATCATCACGAAGCCCCGTGTCAGCTGGACCCTCAACGTTCGAAGCCCTCACGACAGCTGGCACCTCCCTGGAAGTTGCTGCAACCTCTGCATCTCTTTCAACAAAGTCTGGAGATAGTAAAACCTCTGCGGGAACATCTTCAAGACTCTCTTCTATTGGAGACATTACCATCGGAGGGATGCGCTCATCAGAAGAGCTTGCTACCTCCTTTGGTTTACTGACACCCGGTTTTGAAACACGGGTCTTCTTCTTCGACGATCCCTACAAGAAGAAAAGCACAAGTCACCAAAATGACAAGATAAGCCAAAGCTACGGAGGACTCCTTACCTCAGCAGGAGCTGATTCCATTGGCGGTATAGGTGGCACTCCCGTTGCCTTTGGATTCGTCGTCTTCTTCGACCTTTTTGGTACGGACGAGCTGGCTTTCGCATCAGCCATCTCTTCCCAACAAGAGGATCTCTCACTGATGCTGTAGCAGCAGCCCAATATCCTGCCGGTTCTGGTGGGCGATATGACCGAGCCACCATCAACATGTTCGCCGTGGCCTCCAGCTGAGTTCCAATGATGAAACTAGTCTCTCTGTCATAACCTGGAGACGCAGTATTCACTGTGCAATACAGCTTAGCGGCCGAATACAGGATCTGTGGCCGTGGGTTGCGAACGGGCGTCGTAAACTGAATACCAGTACACCCGGCATTGTAATATTGCCAGCCCCGGGCTCCATCCAGCAAACTACCGATGAACCCCAGACTGTTACTGGGATTCCGTAGCATCAGCTGAGTATAGCCAAACTGGCGAGCGAACCGGCTGGGCAGATATGGCTCCAGATAACACCTATTCTGGTTCTGATAGACCAAGTGAGAAGGCCGAATACTTTGCAGCCAACGAAAACCCTATTTCGGCAGAGTAATCGCGGCTTCACCAGAGTCAACTAAATCTTGGTCAGCCTCGAAATCTTTGAAGATGGGGGCGACCTTGACAATCTCCCACCCCTGAAGGTAGGAAAAAACTCTCCTGCAAACGGGGACGCCAGTGTATAACCACTTCCTCTTGTAGAAGCGGCGGATAAAGGCATCTCCTTCAACATGATCCTCCTCCGGACCGGAACTCATCACATTCGGATGATGCAGAATCTGCCATCCCATAAGATAATGGAATGGCAATTTAGCCCGGGAAAAGTTGTCGTTTTTACCTCTCCCCTGGATCACGTCATCAGCAAAAGTCCTCAAACCCCGCAATAGGTTACACACCATAGCGGGAAGGAGAGCTAAGGGACACCCGAAAGCCAACTATACGGCAGGCAAAATAAGGTTCCGGTGTAGCCTCTCCACTGTACCAGATCCGCCCGCAAACACACAATCTCGGAGCCATATCATCAAGTATGCTGTCAGCACCGCTTTAGATGACATCCGGTGCACACAGTGCCAGAAGCAGCTATACGCGTTCTCGCCATCCTCATTGGAACGAGGAGTCCTCTCGTCCAGCCGGCTTATCTCAGAAGTCACTTTCGCAGGTTTCAGCCCTTGCGGAGTCGTAAATCGGATCCTCGAGGGGTCCGCCAAATCCTGCTTGAAAACATAATCCCTCCAAGCAGTCACATGAGGCTGAGTCTTGACTTTGTCCTTCCGATGCATCAAATAATGATGGCTCGCCACTTCCTTGAAAACGGTCATCATCTCCGAGTCCTTATTTTACAAAACCTGGATCTCTTCATTTGATGGAAAATATTCCTCGTATGGCTCTGAGCCCCAGGGAAGCTTGGACACTTCGTACATCTCGTGGAAAGCCAACCCCAACTCCCCCATGGGAGTGTAGAAGGTGCCAGTCTGGGTATTGAACAACTCCAAGAGTGCAAGGAACATAGGCTTATTGAGATCCACGCCATCCTGCGTGGCACGGATAGCGGCTGTCAGCCCAATCTCCTTAAGCTCTGCCTTGAACTTCGAAAGCACCCAAGTGGTAAACTCGTCCCACCTCGAGATATGATGACACCAACCTTCGACCCTAAAGCTACCTTTCGGATACATGACCCTCGATGTCAGCATCCGACTTGTCACTCCCCGATCCCAATAGACGTATTCTTTCATGAATTCTGTACATGGTATCCCGTATTTAGCATCTGCATAATTTTATTTATTATTATTAATGGTTGCATGTAGTTTTAAGCATGTCCTTAGTGCAATGGTTAGAGCATGTTTAGAGGTTAGGGTTTTCTTAATCCAACCTAACCCCTATTTATATACTCTTCCTCACTCTCTCTCCTCATTCACTCCTCCATTTATTTTCCTCAACCACCATCCTTAGGCAAGTACAACTTGCTCAAAAGTAGAGATTTGTGCATTTTTCATTTTAGATTTTTTCCTTTGATATTATTTGTCTATATTGTTCTTCTCTTCATTCTCTACAAGTTTAGTTCTTAGAGTTTTTGATTTTAATGGCTAGTTTGGTGTAGATCTAAGTTTCTAAAACTAGGGTTTTATGTATTTACATGGTTTTGATCTACCAAACTTGGTTATTTTCAAAAACTAATGGTCATAGGTTGTAGAAAATTTTATTCTACACAATTTTGACCTTTGAAAAGTTAGATTTCGACTTGTTTTGAGGAAGTTATGGCCAAAATAATATTTGGATATTTTCTATGTCATCAGTCCTGGTTTTGGCAGGGACGATGAATAGTGCCGCTGCATAGTGCCGCATAGTGCCGAGCCGCATAAGAATGCTGCATAGTGCCGAGCCGCATAAGAATGCTGCATAGTGCCGCATAGTGCCGAGCCGCATGAGGATGCTGCATAGTGCCGCATAGTGCCGAGCCGCATGAGAATGCTGCATAGTGCCGCATAGTGCCGAGCCGCATAATAATGCTGCATAGTGCCGCATAGTGCCGAGCCGCATAAGAATGCTGCATAGTGTCGCATAGTGCCGAGCCGCATGAGGATGCTGCATAGTGCCGTATAGTGCCGAGCCGCATGAGGATGCTGCATAGTGCCACATAGTGCCGAGCCGCATGAGGATGATGTATAGTGTTGCATAGTGCCGAACCGCATAAGAATGCTGCATAGTACCGCATAGTGCTGAATAGTGCCGCATAGTGCCTATTTTGGCTGTTTTCGGCTATTTTAAGTCCTATTTGGCTGAATTGTGGCCAGAATTTCTCCTAACTCCCAACATGAAAGTTGTAGATCTTTGTCTTGGCTTCAAGAATCTTCATGACTAGCGAGCTCTTCACACCCTAAGTGCATAGTACCTTCTTGTTCTATTTTTCTCTTATGTTTTGGTCCTCATTCCTGATCTAACTCCTATGCGTATGCTGGATAACCCTATGTGTGTACTAAGGTACAATCTATGTGAGCATCGATGTGCTATCCTATGTGCTAAGTGTTCCTATGTGATACCTGTCAGTACCTCCAAGAGTCCAGCATTTACATAGCAATTGGTCAGTAGCAATGACGTGGCATTGTTGTGTGTCGCATTACACCAAGAAGGGGGTACATACGTATGACTCTATGAGCCCGTAAGGATCACTTCTTGGGGTACTCGTATAATGTACGACATATAGGGGAGTGAGCATATGACCACGACATGTGAACTCCGAGAATAACCTAGGAATTAACTAGGCAACTAACTTGGTAGATGCATTGGGTGGGAAGAATCCTGAGATCGTGCCATACTAGCCACCCCAGGACCAGTCCTGACGTGTCGGGTTGGCCACCACAGATATGGTTTCACTCGCCTATAGCGGATGGCTATATCCGACTCCTACGAGCTATGTGTTATATGTTTTAGCGCGGTAGCCCTCCGGGGGACCGGTGCATAATCAATGTGCTATATGTCTTATGGTTTGGCTAGCCCTGCTGGGTTGACACGATCTGAGGATTCTTTTTAATCATTATCGTGGGGATAACTCCGCCAAATATAGAAAGCCGCATGAATGAATGGCCGCTTGAAAAATGACTTGACTGTGCCATATAACTTCCGTTAGTAGCCAAGGGACATGGACTGTCATGGTGCGTGGTCCAACCCATGTCCTTGTTTGGTTGTTGGGTTGGGCTATCGTGCTAGGACAGGCTGTGGACCGAGGTTACGACCGGAAGCTTTTATTATTACTAGTATTATTATTATTATTATTTGCTTGGGTTTTATCTCACACTTTGTGCTTCCTTGTGGTACTTGCTATTCGGGACTGACCCCGCTGGTTTTGTTTGGCCAGATCTCGTAGCAGCGCCTGAGGATCCAAACTTCCTTCCCGACGTCAATGGTGCATACTAGGAGCATGGCTGGCGGGGGACTCGAGTGGGTTTCTTCTTCACCACTCTAGTATCTTTACTTATGTTCTGACGTTTAGCCACCGGCACCTGTTAGCCGGCTAATCTGGATATTTTGTCTTGCATAATTTGTAATTAAATCAGACTGCAGCTGAAAACAATTATGTACCTATGACTCTCTGGGCTAGCTAACTTATAAAGCTAGATCCCTATGATCATTTTGATGATGCGTCGGGGATGCCTTACTGCTTTATCTTATATGATCATTATTTACTGCTTCTTGTTTGATTGATTGAGACCTAGATGCTCTATGAGACCATAGGAGACTTGATTGTAGCATGCACCCCCTTGTCTCTTGACAGCCACGATCGCCGTATGACGTTTATATACCTCGTATGGAGTAGCTGGCCTAGTCCGTCTTCGTATTTCGGTACTGGGGCGTGACAAGGTTTTATTGGTGGCCCATGCAGGTCTGATTTTCAGACTTGTGGGGTGTTATTATTATAGGAGTCTCAATCAAAACTTGTTTCCTTTGAATCTCTTGCCTCGATTTCTCTTCCCTCATCTTGATTGATAACTTGAATTGTATCCTCGAATCTTCATCATCCTGTCATTTAAATATTATGTATCTTTTCCTATAGGGGTGCTTCATTCTCAGTAGCTGGTGAGGCCAACATGGAGGAACGTCCAGTAGAGCATGGCTCGACGGGCCAGCAGCCGGAAGGAATGCCTTCTCCCGACCAGATCCGAGTGGAAGTGATATCAGAGCCAGTGGAGCCACAGGTTCTGGAAACTCCCGCAACCCCGGCGGTACCGGCAGCGACGACAGTACCTGATGCTGCAGCACTCTTGGAGGTCATCCGGGGATTCCTGGCCACTCAGCAGCGTCAGGTGGCAGCCCATCAGCAACAGCAGACCCAGCAGCAGGAACAGAATGTGCTATTGAATCAGGGATTACAATTAGCCCTTGAGAGAAGTGTCAGAAATTGTCACGCCCCAGTACCGAAATACGGAGACGGACTAGGCCAGCTACTCCATATGAGGTACGTAACGTCATACGGCGATCGTGGCTGTCGAGAGACTAGGGGGTACATGCTACAAGCGAGTCTCCTATGGTCCCACAGAGTTCTATGTCTCAATCAATCAAATCACATCAGCAAATAAATGAACATTAAAGATAAAGCAGTAAGGCGTCCCCGACGCTTCATCAAAATGATCATGAGAGACTAGCTTTATAACATAGCTATCTCAGAGAGTCATGAGCACAAAATTATACACAGCTGCAGTCTGTTTAGTTACAATTATGTACTGACACAAAATATCAAGTAATCCGGCTAACAAGTGCCGGTGGCTAAATGCCGCAAAAGTATAAGCAGGAGTGGTGGAGAAGAAACCCACTCGAGTCCCCGACCAGCCATGCTCCTAGTATGCACCATGGATGTCAGAAAGAAGGATCGCGTCCTCTGGCTCTGCTACGAAATCTGGCCAAACAAAACCAGCGGGGTCAGCCCCGAATAGCAAGCACCGCCAAAGGGGCACAAGAGTTAAGATAAAACCCAGTTATAATGATAAGGATAAAGCTTATGCTGCGGCTATAGGGTAGCGCTACATCGTCGGACCCATCTGGCACCCTTACAACCAAACAAGGACAAAAGGTGTCACATGGAGCCGGGACGCGTCGCACTCTATGACCTTCACATAAGTTTACAGATATAAGTAAGAAGATCTCCTGGTCGTGACTTCGGTCGACAGACCATCGCAGCATGATAACCAACCCAACAATCAAACAAGAACATGGGTTGGATCACGTACCGCGGTGGGCCATGTTCCTTAGTCATTCACAGGAGTAGCACATCACAATCAAATTAAGGCTTCCGTTCGTAACTCCGGTCCGCAGCCTGTCATAGTACGATAACCAACCCAACAATCAAACAAGAACATGGGTTGGATCACGCACCATAAGAGTCCGCTTTCCTCAGTTACTCGCGGAAAGTAAAGAAAAATACAAGCAAGTCATTTTCACGGCCAGTCAAGTCTACGAGTTTCTAGTATGGCGAGGTTATCCTCGCATCATGTTATTAAGAAATCCTCAGATCGTATCTTTCCAGCAAGGCTAGCCAACCCAGGGGTTCGCGTAGACAGGTATGATTGAGCACAGGTCCCTCGCAAGGCCACCTTGCCAAAACATATAATATATAGCAGAAATTAATCGGATACAGTCATCCACTCGTTGCAGATGACACAGCATCCGTGGAGACCAGCCGGCGCGTCAAGACAATATCTCAAGGCGGCTGGTGTAACACGATCTCGGGATTCTGCCCTCCCCATGCATCTAGTATATTTAGTTGCCTAGTTTAACCCTAGGTGAAATCTTGGACTCACATGCTGTGGCCTGCATGATTATCCTCCTAAAGTCGTACTTTGGTACGAGTACCCCAAAGAGGATCCATGTCAATTAGTATGTCAACATGTTCTACCCTCCTTAGTGTAATGCATCAATGCAAATACGCCACGTGGAGTTACGAGTTATTTGTCGAGCATGAACAAGAACTGGGACATTCAGGTACATGTATCAGGAAGGAACACTTTGTTCTCCGGGGTCACATTAGTGCTCATATCATGCTCGGGACAAAAGGCGTAAGGATATATAGCATACACAAACATTCACCTATATATATATAAGAAAATATAATATATAAGAGCCCAGGTCATAATGCGCATGGTCAAATGCGCAGAAGTCAAAACGCGCAGGGTTAGACTGCGCAGGGGTCAAACGCGCAGAGTTAGGTTGTGCAGGCATTGGACTGCGCAGCGGTTAGATGGCGCAGGAGATGGATTGCGCCAGAGTCGGGTTGCGCATGGATCAGACTGCGCAGAGTTAGACTGCGCAGGATCAGATCGCGCAGGGAATGGATTGCGCTGAAGTCAAGCGCGCTGGGTTAGATTGCGCAGGGATTAGACTGCGCAGGATCGGATGGCGCTGGAGCTAAGGAGCGCCAGCGCAGTTCAGCTCAGCGCAATGCGCTGGCCGAAGGGTTGCGCAATTCGTCAAAAGACGAGCTGCGCAGTTCAACTTGCGCTAAAGAGCGCAGGCTGAATGGTCTTCTCTTCCAGGCCGAGAGCCTCCTCAAGAACACCAAAAACTTCCAATTTCCTTAACTTGACCAAATCAAAACCAAATCTAGATTTTCAAAGTTCTAACTTGAGTGAAATTGAATTCTCTTCCACATGGAAGCATCAAAACCCACAAAATCCTAACGAAAATAGATCAAACCATATAAATCGAAAATGGAGAAAACTTAGATCTCAAAAATCAAAGCTTCAAAATGGAAATTCAAGTCTAAA
>JANAVB010001800.1:44994972-45108976 GCA_029216955.1 Iris pallida
AGGATAGCCTGTCCTTAAGTCCAATTCTGGACACAGGGACAAAACGGTAATTTTGGACAAAAACGATATCCCGCCGTTGGATCCGCTTTGCACCGAAAAGCGTGCCAGAGTCAACGGTCTCTAAAGTCGTCAAACTATATGTCTACAGATCCAGTTTTCCGATACGAACCCAACCGTATGTCCAAAGTTGGATTCCGGGGGCCGTGCACAAAATCGCCCGTTGAGTGGACCGTAGGGCCCGCAAAACGACGTTCGATTCGACTGTCTCAGATTTGGACCAAACTTGGCATACAGGACCAGAAAAACGATACGGTTCTGTTGGCGCAAGTTTCGTCTCGATCTGACGAGCGTGCACAAAGTAATTGAAGAATTTGCAAAGTGCACGATATGGTAAATTTTGACGGATACGCATCAAATTCGTCGCGCACACGCGACCAATTGAATTCCGTCAAAGCCCACACGACCACGAAGCTGTTACGCAGCTTTCGATACGTTCGGTTCACGACCACGTAGTCCGGATTGGCGTGACGCACGTCGTGTGGAACAATTTCAGTGTTTTTAAAACAGGTTTTTGGGAAACTTTGGGATTCGATTCTCGACGCTCAGTCGATGAATTCAAATTCCGCAAGGAGGGATTCGAAGCCCTATATGTTGTCTAAAAGTCCTTCAAATAGATTTTCTAAGTCACTGGATCGATCAGAATCGATCGTCGAACATGGATGGCTGGACTAAATAGTGTTCTGTTTTGGACATGATTTTTCGGGTTTTTCGAGTTGAATTGTCGACTCGATGGGTCATTGCCTCGAGGAAACTATTGGGTGGGTCGTAAAGAGGGTCATATAGGGTTTCCATACTAATTTACGAAATAGAAAACGATGAAACGTACGCGAAGAAACATAGCAATGAAGTCGGTACCTCGGGGGTGGGGGGTTGCTGCTGTTGCCTGCGGTTCAATCACGCGCGCGCGCGCACCCGCGGCCGTGGTCGCGCGCGGCGGCGGCGCGTCGAAGGTTGGGCCGCCCAGGGATGGGGTTGGGGTTGGCGATCCTTAGGTTAGGGTTTCGAGCGGTAATCCTCTGTTCCCTCGTATAATATATATATTTAGCGTTCGAAAAGGGGGGGGTGTTCGGGTCTCCGGGCTCGTGGGTAGCAGTTGGGTTTTAAGGGTCGGTTTGGGACTGCTGCTGTGGGGACTTGGGTCTGGGATCAAAGTGTTGGGCCGGGGTATTAGTGTAGGTTGGTTTTATATATGGCTAAATAAATACATAGCAACTATTTATATATATATATGATATATATTATATATATATATATATAGATATATATATATATATATATATACGTATACGTACTCATATATTATTAATATATATATATATTATAATATATTATATATATATATATAATATATATATATATTTGCGTCAATACAATTTTAAGTATATATATACTCTTACACATATAATATTTATTTATTTTATATATATACATGTACAATAACATATAATAAACGTATATATACATACACATACACTCGTAAAATATATTTGTATATATAGTCACATATATATATCAATACATATTTAATATATATATCTATATAATATATATCTATATATATATATATATATATAATATATATATATATATATATAGATATATAATATATATATATACACACACACATACACATTAATATATTATATATACACCAATACATATGATACAATATAATATATATTATATATACATACAAATATGCATGTAAACGTATATATTCATATACACATATACATTATATTTATTAGACAATAAATAATATAACCAACAAAATAATAATATTAGATAACAATCTCAATAAATAATAATATAATAATAATAATAATAATAATAATAATAATAATAATAATAATAATAATAATAATACCCATTTTGTATAAATAACCAATAATTAGGAAATATTGTTAGTCTACCCAAAAAGCTAGAAAATATTTGTACATACCTAAAAGTAGGTCCATAGGCTTTGGCTTGGTTTGGGTCCAATTTGCACTAGTTTGGTACAACCGGATTCCATAAAACTAAATATTATAATTAATAAATAAATAATCTTCGATAAGGGTTACGTCGCAACTTGGCCTGGTTTTCCTAGTTAGGACATCACTATGGTCTGCCTTCTCTACCAGGGCTAATACACTAGTCAAGCATGCCACTGCACTACCCGTGCCAATTCTAGTCACCTTGTACTCCAAATCTCAACCATGGCTAAAATCATCTACCGTAATAATTACAAAATAATTATTTATAAAATTCTAAAATCACCATAAAAAATAAATAAATAAAAAATTTAAAAATTTCGGGAAGGGAGGCTACACTACGGGACCGGGGCATGACACAGGACCCAGGCCGATCCTGATGCATTGGTGGGCCGAGCCGGGCCGGTCCATTGATCGAGTCCGGGTCGGCGCAAACCGACTTTAACAGGGCCGAATTGTGGGCAGCCCGACCTATTACACACCTTGAAATCAAAATACTATATGTATACTATTTTTTGGTATAATATTTTTATTTAAAAATTTATTATTTATAGATAAACAATATTAGTCACCTACTGCTGTTAGTTTTTATAAAGGTTATTTATATTAACTATCCTAAGTTTGGGTTCTAACACTAGTATTCCTACTTTAAACAATTAGACTGATCATTCCTCACTTAGGAAAAATAAAATAAAAATAGGATAGTTAGTATTATAATTTTTATCCTAAAGTAGGGGTACCCTGTATAATAAATATAAAACATGGGGATGATCAATGTAGTTTGTTTTAAACTTAGGAATAGTAAATATAGATAAGCCTTTTATAATAATTTAAAATCTTTATAACTCTTCCCTCTTTGTTTGTGTCAATGTTCTTATATATATATATATATATATATATATATATATATATATTATATATATATATATATATATATATAAAAATAAAATATATATTATATATATATATATATATATTTTATATATATATAATATATAATATTATATATATATTATATATATATATATATATATATATATGCCATTGGAAAATAATGTTGTATTTGGGTTGGATGGTGTTAAATGGAGTAAAGATGAGGACTTAGCTTGTTTCTAAAAAGAAATCCATGTGTCATATAATTTATAATGTATTTTAAATCTGTATTTTTGACGTGCAATATTTCGTATGATCAGGTATAATCTACACAATTAAGATATTACTAAAAAATCTAAAATAAAAAATAGGTGCAACTATTGATTCTGCTTGTCATCTGATGTGGCATTTTGATATAAATGCCATAAACAGAGGTAACCCAATTTTGGGTCCTTAAAAGATATACGCTTGATGCGATAATTTTAGGCTTGAAGCTGCTAACTTTTATTTTTATTTTTTGGCATACTGTCGATTTATTGGTTTCGTAACTGTTTACCTATTTTGGTTTGGACATGGTTTTGTTCTATATAAACCCCTTGAAATTTGATTCCATACATTTTTCCATTTCTTGTAGAAGCCTAATTGTTATTTATAATTATTAAATTAAATTTTGGTTAGCCTTCTTGATTAGTAGTTTACTAAAATACTAAAGTTGTAATTGATTATTTGCCTTAACTAATTTTTCATGTTTATCTATTTGATTTTCTTATTATTTTTAACCATTTATAAATTACTAATTTAATTGTTAATTGGTTTTGCTTAATTACTATTAATCATATACTATTTTACTTCATTTAACAACTTAATCTTTTATTTCTCTTCTTATATATAATTCTCCATTTCACCTATTTAAACATAACTAAAACCTTCGTACATTCCCTCACAACTCTACCTATGCACAATATTGCTGTAACTATTTCTCAACAGAACTAGCAGGCCAAGCTACTCTCCTTCTGTAGGAACCTAGGACCATGTTCAACCCCTCAACTCATTTTTTCTCATCTAAACTCCCTCCCATCCAGACATCACTAGTTTTTTCTCCTTACTCTCTTTTCTCACACTATACAACCCACATACCACTCCTCCTCCTCCTCCATAACCATTGCACAACAAACAAGCCTCTCTCTCTTTTATATCCTTCATAACCACATCTTCCTTCCCAATCGACTTCTCTGCAAAACCTCTTAATTGTTTTCTCCTTGCAAGAACACCATCATCTTCAACAAGAAGAATGAGAACAACAATGAGAACATCAACAAACTACTACAACAAAACAACATCTCCAAAAAGAAAAACCATAACTAGAATCAACAACAAGCAAGGAAGATCAATCAAAATAGAAGGAAAACAAAAGTAGCAAGAAAAAACATTGCATGAGCATTAGGGAGATTGAGTGCTTCCCTATTTTAGCGTCGAACTCCCACGTGATCGCCCCGCCTTACTATGGCCTCGACTGCATCATTAAAATCTTCCAAGATCTATTTTCGTCTCCACACTCAACATCTCTACTCAAATTTGCAAACCAAGCCACTGCCCCGAGCTCCATCACGTCACATCAAGTGTGTTCGTAGACCACTTCACCTCGTTCCTCGTTATGCTGCCAAGAACAACCTCACTTCACTCGAGCGAGTCTTTTTTCCCGTTAATCAAACTGTGACAACTATATCAATCATATTAGTAATAGAATAGGAAGAAATAGAGCAACGGTTGTGAGACCTTTCTCACAGTATCGGTATTCGTATATGGATACGCGAGTATTTACTGTTCATTGAGTTTTCAATTTTTAGTGCGATCCTTCGACCCGGTTGGTAGTGGTTGTGCCCATAATGCTTGACTATATTTGAAATGTTCTTTATGCTAATCTAGCCAAGTATTGATATAAGAAATGCATGCCGAGTTACTCTTCTCTCACTTTTATTTGAACATTTACCATATTGTGTCATAACTGTCTTTAGTACTTGCTCACCATGCAAGGTGTGCCAATCACTGTAGAATTTCTTGAAGAGGACCATGTCAATTTTACCATCCACATTTCCGAACTTGATCTTGCATCAACTTGGATATTCAGATTTATATGCAAAGTACATAATAGTCTATGCACATAAGGAAATACAAGCTATAGCATTTATTAGGACATATTCTCTATTGGTAACAAAAATATAGGGCTCTTTATGTCCAGTGTAAAGTGATTTCAGTTATCTCAACGACCATGTATAATCCTCAAGTGTCACTCTTCATGAACAAAAAACGATTGCAAATATTTTTCTTGTAGACGAAACGCCAACAATGTAAAAAAAGACATTGAATTTATTTGTCTTGTATGTGCAATCAAGGACCAATACGTCAGCGAAGGACCTGATCAAATGTGTGCAATCAGGATAGGCCCAAAACATTGAAAGGACTTCATTATTTTGTGAATATCTTTTATGGTACTCTACATAGTGATTATCGATAAACAACTTCAACACTTGCTGCATCGTCATTCTTTCTTTCATATCATTAGATTTCAATCTCGATAAAGTAATGCAGATTTTCCTCATCGTTGACTTGTTCTTATCGTTTTTCTTTCGCAAGACAAAAATAAATTGTTTGGGGGAAACTCCGAAAATGAAAAATTCTTCAACTAATTAACTTGCTCTCATCATTGTTCAACTGTCCGACGTACGGATGACCCGTAAGTATCTCCGTAATTGTATGATTGTTTATTCCATTATTGACTTGACTATCCACTTTGCATCGTCTGTGCATACAATCACCATTGAAAGGACAACCACATTTCTTCGTCCCAACGATTTTCTTCGGGACTTTTCTTTCAGAAATTGCGTCTTTTTTTACGATAATACCTAAACATACCACTTTTTCACATCCAAGCTTACATATTTTTGGCTGGACTGGGATCTGATTGATCTTGAAATGACAATGACTATGTTATATTACCTTCCAACTTATCTGCATTAATCTACCGCAATTCAAAGCAAATATCTGTCACGCCCGATTTCCAGAATACAGTGTTCCCAAGCTACGTGCCATACGAATACTCCAGTACCCATATTCGCGATTGTCGTCTGTACAGTTCTAGGATGGGATTACCACAGGTCACAGGGTACATAATATAATAATCAACAATTTGATTACAGGACATTCTAAACTATAAATAGAAAAATTTTTTATTCTACCCGATTACAACCTTTAACCCAATATATATATATAATATATATATATATATATTATATATATATATATATAATACCTTAAATAGATGGTGAGAAGAAATCTGGTTCCAAGACAATCGTCTTCAATGGTAGCATCATGATCTTGTCTCTAGATGTACTTCAATATTTGATGGCAGCTTCCTTTGGAATATTGCTACAAAACTAGTGAACAATACTAGGTCGTCAAATGACATGCAAGCCCTCAGTCAAGGACGAACAAAATAAATAAAATAAAATGAGATAAAAATGATTGGATTCTCAATTCCACAAGGTTAAGAAATGGAATACTAATATAGTGTAAACTTGAAATATAATTCTGACTAAATTTTATTCTAGTAAATTCCTCGATATTTGTCTTATAGTTAAGACCTAATAATTCACACTCATAATCCTTACAATCACAATCATAGTCACAATTATAATCATAAATTAATACACTAGGATCACCTACTTATTACAATGCACGATTACAATCATAAAGCATCAACGAAACAGCAGCTACTGTGTAACATCCAACATCTACTAATATCTGCATCTTTAACTGAATTTTGTAACCTGAAATCAGTACAATAATCCACCCCTACACCAAACAAGGAAAATGGAATGAATCACGGCACCAGAAAGCTTACGTACCAGCTGACTAGTAAGCAGCACACCCTAGATAAAATCAACAATCAATCGCAATCACAATCACGAACAAGTTTCCTATATGCTTATGCAATTTAGAGAACACATCTGGATCAAATTCATCCATTTCTCAGCAACAATCCCGTTACCAGGGATCAAGTTGTTTCTGGATGGTACAGTGCCAAAGATCCGACCCCCCACATTTATTGTGGGAAATTTGTAATATGATTTATTAAATTCTAATTTTATACCAAGAATTTACTAGACTGGACTAGAATTCTGTTGAGCTAGGCCTCACCCCCGCATCGTAAGGCCTTATGGATGGGGGAACTACCGATCGACTTTTAAATATTGTTTATTATATTACAGAGAATTTGGGTGTGATCCGGTTGTTCTCTCCCGTCCAATGCACTAACCTAAAGTTACAAACAATCATATTCTATTATCTTATATTAAGTTTCTGCTGGTTACTGGCATGAATCTTAAATCTCGGTTCGTGTATCTATTTACCACGAATAGCGAGAATATGATTCACTATTTATTTCTTTCCGGAAGGATAAAACCATAATACTTGATACCATGATTTCAATACTTGTTCCTTCTTTAAATAAATCAAGACGTAGTCACAAGATATTAATTTTTCAATACATTGGTCTCTTTTCAAATTGAGACCCGATAGAAGTCCGTAATATCATCAGATTCAATAATTTGTATTTTTCAGCAAAAACATAGTATATACATGATTAGGTTTCTCTTGCGTGTCTATGTGTCCGTGTCCTGCGTAACTTAGGTTCTAAGAAATTCGACCCAAACAGTTTAAATAAAAATTAAGTCTGTCTCTGAGGAAATTGACTCAAAATTTCTAAAATAGGGTTAAATATTTTTAACCATTTTTCGGATATCGAAAATGGCTAACTCTGGAAATTCTTCAAAATTTCGGTAGAGTCTTCTTTGCATTTTGGAGCCCGAAATTTCACAATTTATATAAAGAACCGGAGCAACCCTCCGTAGAATTTTCTGGGTACGCCGACCCACTTCGGTGGAGCAAAAATCTTAACACCGAAACACACAGTTAATATATATAAAATATAATATTATATTATATATATATATATAATATATATATATATATATATATTTCACACAGTTATATAATATATAATATATATATAAAAATATATATATATAACTGTGTGAATAATAATATATATATATATATTATTATATTATATATATATATATATTATATATATTTTGTTTATATATATATATATATATATATATAATATATATATATATATATATATATATATATATATATATATATATAAACAAAAAAATATATAAACTGAGTCCGCATGTGCTGGAATTATATATATATATATATATATATATAATATATATATATATATATATATATATATATATATAAAACAAGTAATAAATGACACAAGTGGTAAAAAGAGATGCATGCGGCCCAAGTGGTCAGGAGTTCGAGCCTCAGTGGAGGCGAGTTCGCCACAATTACCCGTTGCTTCAAAAAAAATATATATAAACAAGTAATAAATGACACAAGTGGTAAAAAGAGATGCATGCGGCCCAAGTGGTCAGGAGTTCGAGCCCCAGTGGAGGCGAGTTCGCCACAATTACCCGTTGCTTCAAAAAAAAATAAACAAGTAAATGATAACTTTCTTACCAATGTACGACATTACCTTAGCATTTAGTAATTCTAGCAATTAGTAATGGTCCAAAGTTACTACACAAGTCCATAAAACTCGAAGCAAGTCAGAGATCACAATTTTACACAAAACACTAAATGACACAACCATACAAGAGGAAGTACATTTAATAGATTGTAATATCAAATATCTTGTTCTTAGGATAGTGATATCTATATAAAATAAATTTCTTTAATTGAGAACATGCCTTCCAAACTTAGCAATACTTGCTATAAAACATATTCCGACAATTCACGTAGTACTAGAAACTTAATGCTACCTAGTAATCGAAAACCCATTTACTTATATATATACACAAAATTAAAGTCAATATTCAGCATGTATGCTGATTTTAAGTAAATTAGATTTTAAAATTATGAAAAGTCAAATTTTGGATTCCATATGCTAACCTGTACCAGGTAATAGCTACCTAGTTAACTTACTCTAACTTTCAATATCCAATTGAACATTATGACATTCTAGATTAATTGCAATTGCTGAATTCTAATTCAATTTGATAAAATCAAATTTTGTAAACTTTTGGATTGATACAATCCCGAGAAATTACGAAATGGGACTATATCCCTTGGACTAGATTTCCTCAAAAGCTTAAACAATTCCACGAGTACTACATGTTGGAAAGAAAAGTATCTGGGATTTCGTTATCTAAAATATGTACGTATATATTCACACTAGCTAGTAAAAATACTTTATAGTAGTTGGCTATAGGTATCATGACAAGTAATTATAGTTCTAGCCTAATTACAATCCTATTTTTTTATTTTTTTTATATATAACTAGTTCATGGTTATATACATATGTATATATTTTTCCATAAGAATTAACCCGTATACATCCAAATTTAGCAAATCATACGAACAAACATCAACCATTTTCCAATTCACAAATATATATCTAGACATCATACTGTGTCCTAGTCCTCGTGTCCGTGTCAGACTACTACACTATTATGGATATATGAGTATCAATATTACCATTCCATAAATTCAGAAATTAAAACTCTAATTCTATACAAACATATCTATACGTATACAAAATTCTAGATCAAAATTTGAAACAAAATTGTTAGAAGAGGAAGGGAGGGCTTGCCTTGGACTTTTGGATTTGGAATTAGGGCTTCTTCTTCTTCTCCAAACTTCTCCTCCTCCTTTACTCCATCTTCTTCTTCTTTCTTTTTTCTTTTTTTGAAGAAGAAGGGTTAGGGCTTTGGGTTTATTGATGGTGAATGATGGAGATGAAGATGATGATCCACGATAATGGTCCTCAGTTCATCAGCCATGTCTTCAGCCGATTCTGTGATAAGAATCGCATTCAAAACGTGGCATCAACCGCCTACAATCCGGCAGCAAACGGATTGGCAGAGGCGTTCAACAAAACTATTGTCAGGCTACTCAAAAAGGTCGTGTCATCTAACAAACGCGACTGGGATAAAAAGCTTGGCGAATGCCTTTGGCCTACCGCACAACGGTACGGACCCCGACAGGCAACACACCATTCTCCTTGGTCTACGAAAGCGAAGCGATACTGCCTTTCGAGATTCAGATACCCTCACTCCGCGTAGCAATCACAAACCAACTCAAAGAAGAAGACAATCAACGTCGTCGTCTGCGGGAACTGGAGGCACTTGACGAAAAGCGTCTTCTAGCTCAACAACGCATTGAACTCTACCAAGCCCGTATATCACAGGCATTCAACAAGAAGGTCAAACAGAGGACTTTTTAAGTTGGCGACCTGGTTCTGGCAGTCAGGAGGCCGATGGTGTTGACTCATAAAATACCAGAAAAGTTCGAGCCCAAATGGGAATGACCTTTCATCATCGAGACGGTATACTCAAACGGTGCTTACCGTCTCGCCAAACCCAATGGAGACTTGTTTATGATGCCCATCAACGGCAAGTTCCTAAAGAAGTACTACTCTTGACATCTTTCAGACATGTGCTTCCACCAGGGGATCTGTGGACCCAATCATCAGGGCTCACAGACAATTCCCTTCCACAAAATCATACGCTTCCGGAACCCAGCTGTTCCGTGGCATCCTCCAGTAGAAGAACAACCACGTCCATATCACCTCTGAGTTGTTCCCCTACGCCCTACAAGACAGAATCTTACACCCCGTAAGATTACGCTATCCTTTATGTTTACCACGTCCACATTATCTCTGAGTAAACATCCCGTACAGACAACCCCCGCGTTGCCGTATATCGATCGCAGAACTTCCACGTCCACATTACCTCTGAGTAGTTCCGTGCATCTCCCAGAGTCATTCCTACCACGTCCATAACACCTCTGAGTAGGAAGATTCGATCATTTGAACCCCATATTTGCCACGTCCACATTACCTCTGAGCAAATACATTGGGTCCTTCAAACTTATTATCTGTATCTAAAACAAAGGTATGCAAAAGATAATAGGTCCACAAAAATCATCAAAGTTCATGACAAGCAAAAATGAACACATCGCAGAAAATGGTTGTACTTCTTTATTTCTAAAAAAAGGGAGAGTAAAGGATTACACTATCTCCAGTAAGAGTTGCAAAAAAATACAAAAAAGCAGAGACTACAAGCCCTAAATATCCCCAGGGTTGGCGGAAAGCTCTGCAATTCGGCGTTTCAAATCTGTCGCCCGAGTCTTCACAGTCGCCAAGACTCGACGTTCAGCTTCTTGACGCATCGCTTCAACAGCCTCAGCAGAAGTTTCATTCTCGTGCTTCTCATCAAGCTGCTGTCTCTGCTGAGCCAGGATAAGAGCTCGGAGAGTGAAAGCTGCTTCCTCCTTCTTGAATGCTACGTGTTCAGCCTGGACACGTTTAGCGTCCAATAGGAGTCGGGCCCGCTGATCCTCAAGGCGGCACATCTGTGCGTCAATCTCCACGATATTAGCGTCCAATACAGCTCACGTCTTCACTGTCTCCAACGTAGACTGAGACAATCGCTCCACCGCAGCTTCAGTCTCAGCCACTTTGCGTTCCCAGACACTCACTGTGGCCTGGTAAGAAGACTCAGTCTCGGCGAGCAACTTCTCCTTCTCCGCATCTATCAGGACAGAGAAGTCATTTCGCTGGATGCACTCTAATTCGGAAAGCCGCTGGTCCAACTCAGCCACCGTGGCTTCCAAAATGATGGCCAGGTGATCGTGGCCCTGGTGAACACGGATCAGGTTGATATGAGGCAATGCCAGAGTTCTTGCCGTTGTAAAGCTCCCCTTGGCGTCCGTCACTGCCGACACCCCCCTCTGCAGCATTTTGTACACTGCCTCAACGATGAATTTCACATATTTATCTGCGTCCGCCAGCACCTGCGACGTCATAGCAGGGGTTGGAGGAGCTACTCCAGTCGGCGGACCGGAAGAAGACCCGTCGACCTCAACCTGCGAGTCTGGAACCTCGGTATCAGTAGGCTTTTCATCAACAGGGGCCTGACTACTAGTCCGAGGAGCCAAGGGAACAGAAGAAGCCGGGACAGGCGTCGAGATCGTACCCCAAGTGGAAGGAGCAACAGAGGGTTCCGTTACACCCTTACCCTTCCCAAACTCGGAAGTACCACCGACGTCAGTGGCCACCTCTCCAATACCCAACGTGCTATCACCAGCCAATACTTCCTCTGGCAGAACGGGGAGATCAACACTTACCTCCTGACTCGTCCCTGAAGTCAGGACCGTCAGACGAGTCTCTTCATTAAATCCCTCTACAGGGACAGGATCTGTCGCTACCACCTGATCGGCAGCCACCTCAGCTTCCGCCGCTGAGTCCGGGGTAGGGCTCGGCAATGATGCAGTCGACCTTCCCTCATCATAACGAGGAGGGGAATCAACCCTCTCCTCTATTTCAATCACATCTGTTGCCCCCGCAACAGGCTCTTACAACTCTGGAGCAACGTCATCCGAAGACGACGAACTCCACCCCACATCATCATCACGAAGCCCCGTGTCAGCTGGACCCTCAACGTTCGAAGCCCTCACGACAGCTGGCACCTCCCTGGAAGTTGCTGCAACCTCTGCATCTCTTTCAACAAAGTCTGGAGATAGTAAAACCTCTGCGGGAACATCTTCAAGACTCTCTTCTATTGGAGACATTACCATCGGAGGGATGCGCTCATCAGAAGAGCTTGCTACCTCCTTTGGTTTACTGACACCCGGTTTTGAAACACGGGTCTTCTTCTTCGACGATCCCTACAAGAAGAAAAGCACAAGTCACCAAAATGACAAGATAAGCCAAAGCTACGGAGGACTCCTTACCTCAGCAGGAGCTGATTCCATTGGCGGTATAGGTGGCACTCCCGTTGCCTTTGGATTCGTCGTCTTCTTCGACCTTTTTGGTACGGACGAGCTGGCTTTCGCATCAGCCATCTCTTCCCAACAAGAGGATCTCTCACTGATGCTGTAGCAGCAGCCCAATATCCTGCCGGTTCTGGTGGGCGATATGACCGAGCCACCATCAACATGTTCGCCGTGGCCTCCAGCTGAGTTCCAATGATGAAACTAGTCTCTCTGTCATAACCTGGAGACGCAGTATTCACTGTGCAATACAGCTTAGCGGCCGAATACAGGATCTGTGGCCGTGGGTTGCGAACGGGCGTCGTAAACTGAATACCAGTACACCCGGCATTGTAATATTGCCAGCCCCGGGCTCCATCCAGCAAACTACCGATGAACCCCAGACTGTTACTGGGATTCCGTAGCATCAGCTGAGTATAGCCAAACTGGCGAGCGAACCGGCTGGGCAGATATGGCTCCAGATAACACCTATTCTGGTTCTGATAGACCAAGTGAGAAGGCCGAATACTTTGCAGCCAACGAAAACCCTATTTCGGCAGAGTAATCGCGGCTTCACCAGAGTCAACTAAATCTTGGTCAGCCTCGAAATCTTTGAAGATGGGGGCGACCTTGACAATCTCCCACCCCTGAAGGTAGGAAAAAACTCTCCTGCAAACGGGGACGCCAGTGTATAACCACTTCCTCTTGTAGAAGCGGCGGATAAAGGCATCTCCTTCAACATGATCCTCCTCCGGACCGGAACTCATCACATTCGGATGATGCAGAATCTGCCATCCCATAAGATAATGGAATGGCAATTTAGCCCGGGAAAAGTTGTCGTTTTTACCTCTCCCCTGGATCACGTCATCAGCAAAAGTCCTCAAACCCCGCAATAGGTTACACACCATAGCGGGAAGGAGAGCTAAGGGACACCCGAAAGCCAACTATACGGCAGGCAAAATAAGGTTCCGGTGTAGCCTCTCCACTGTACCAGATCCGCCCGCAAACACACAATCTCGGAGCCATATCATCAAGTATGCTGTCAGCACCGCTTTAGATGACATCCGGTGCACACAGTGCCAGAAGCAGCTATACGCGTTCTCGCCATCCTCATTGGAACGAGGAGTCCTCTCGTCCAGCCGGCTTATCTCAGAAGTCACTTTCGCAGGTTTCAGCCCTTGCGGAGTCGTAAATCGGATCCTCGAGGGGTCCGCCAAATCCTGCTTGAAAACATAATCCCTCCAAGCAGTCACATGAGGCTGAGTCTTGACTTTGTCCTTCCGATGCATCAAATAATGATGGCTCGCCACTTCCTTGAAAACGGTCATCATCTCCGAGTCCTTATTTTACAAAACCTGGATCTCTTCATTTGATGGAAAATATTCCTCGTATGGCTCTGAGCCCCAGGGAAGCTTGGACACTTCGTACATCTCGTGGAAAGCCAACCCCAACTCCCCCATGGGAGTGTAGAAGGTGCCAGTCTGGGTATTGAACAACTCCAAGAGTGCAAGGAACATAGGCTTATTGAGATCCACGCCATCCTGCGTGGCACGGATAGCGGCTGTCAGCCCAATCTCCTTAAGCTCTGCCTTGAACTTCGAAAGCACCCAAGTGGTAAACTCGTCCCACCTCGAGATATGATGACACCAACCTTCGACCCTAAAGCTACCTTTCGGATACATGACCCTCGATGTCAGCATCCGACTTGTCACTCCCCGATCCCAATAGACGTATTCTTTCATGAATTCTGTACATGGTATCCCGTATTTAGCATCTGCATAATTTTATTTATTATTATTTAATGGTTGCATGTAGTTTTAAGCATGTCCTTAGTGCAATGGTTAGAGCATGTTTAGAGGTTAGGGTTTTCTTAATCCAACCTAACCCCTATTTATATACTCTTCCTCACTCTCTCTCCTCATTCACTCCTCCATTTATTTTCCTCAACCACCATCCTTAGGCAAGTACAACTTGCTCAAAAGTAGAGATTTGTGCATTTTTCATTTTAGATTTTTTCCTTTGATATTATTTGTCTATATTGTTCTTCTCTTCATTCTCTACAAGTTTAGTTCTTAGAGTTTTGATTTTAATGGCTAGTTTGGTGTAGATCTAAGTTTCTAAAACTAGGGTTTTATGTATTTACATGGTTTTGATCTACCAAACTTGGTTATTTTCAAAAACTAATGGTCATAGGTTGTAGAAAATTTTATTCTACACAATTTTGACCTTTGAAAAGTTAGATTTCGACTTGTTTTGAGGAAGTTATGGCCAAAATAATATTTGGATATTTTCTATGTCATCAGTCCTGGTTTTGGCAGGGACGATGAATAGTGCCGCTGCATAGTGCCGCATAGTGCCGAGCCGCATAAGAATGCTGCATAGTGCCGAGCCGCATAAGAATGCTGCATAGTGCCGCATAGTGCCGAGCCGCATGAGGATGCTGCATAGTGCCGCATAGTGCCGAGCCGCATGAGAATGCTGCATAGTGCCGCATAGTGCCGAGCCGCATAATAATGCTGCATAGTGCCGCATAGTGCCGAGCCGCATAAGAATGCTGCATAGTGTCGCATAGTGCCGAGCCGCATGAGGATGCTGCATAGTGCCGTATAGTGCCGAGCCGCATGAGGATGCTGCATAGTGCCACATAGTGCCGAGCCGCATGAGGATGATGTATAGTGTTGCATAGTGCCGAACCGCATAAGAATGCTGCATAGTACCGCATAGTGCTGAATAGTGCCGCATAGTGCCTATTTTGGCTGTTTTCGGCTATTTTAAGTCCTATTTGGCTGAATTGTGGCCAGAATTTCTCCTAACTCCCAACATGAAAGTTGTAGATCTTTGTCTTGGCTTCAAGAATCTTCATGACTAGCGAGCTCTTCACACCCTAAGTGCATAGTACCTTCTTGTTCTATTTTTCTCTTATGTTTTGGTCCTCATTCCTGATCTAACTCCTATGCGTATGCTGGATAACCCTATGTGTGTACTAAGGTACAATCTATGTGAGCATCGATGTGCTATCCTATGTGCTAAGTGTTCCTATGTGATACCTGTCAGTACCTCCAAGAGTCCAGCATTTACATAGCAATTGGTCAGTAGCAATGACGTGGCATTGTTGTGTGTCGCATTACACCAAGAAGGGGGTACATACGTATGACTCTATGAGCCCGTAAGGATCACTTCTTGGGGTACTCGTATAATGTACGACATATAGGGGAGTGAGCATATGACCACGACATGTGAACTCCGAGAATAACCTAGGAATTAACTAGGCAACTAACTTGGTAGATGCATTGGGTGGGAAGAATCCTGAGATCGTGCCATACTAGCCACCCCAGGACCAGTCCTGACGTGTCGGGTTGGCCACCACAGATATGGTTTCACTCGCCTATAGCGGATGGCTATATCCGACTCCTACGAGCTATGTGTTATATGTTTTAGCGCGGTAGCCCTCCGGGGGACCGGTGCATAATCAATGTGCTATATGTCTTATGGTTTGGCTAGCCCTGCTGGGTTGACACGATCTGAGGATTCTTTTTAATCATTATCGTGGGGATAACTCCGCCAAATATAGAAAGCCGCATGAATGAATGGCCGCTTGAAAAATGACTTGACTGTGCCATATAACTTCCGTTAGTAGCCAAGGGACATGGACTGTCATGGTGCGTGGTCCAACCCATGTCCTTGTTTGGTTGTTGGGTTGGGCTATCGTGCTAGGACAGGCTGTGGACCGAGGTTACGACCGGAAGCTTTTATTATTACTAGTATTATTATTATTATTATTTGCTTGGGTTTTATCTCACACTTTTGTGCTTCCTTGTGGTACTTGCTATTCGGGACTGACCCCGCTGGTTTTGTTTGGCCAGATCTCGTAGCAGCGCCTGAGGATCCAAACTTCCTTCCCGACGTCAATGGTGCATACTAGGAGCATGGCTGGCGGGGGACTCGAGTGGGTTTCTTCTTCACCACTCTAGTATCTTTACTTATGTTCTGACGTTTAGCCACCGGCACCTGTTAGCCGGCTAATCTGGATATTTTGTCTTGCATAATTTGTAATTAAATCAGACTGCAGCTGAAAACAATTATGTACCTATGACTCTCTGGGCTAGCTAACTTATAAAGCTAGATCCCTATGATCATTTTGATGATGCGTCGGGGATGCCTTACTGCTTTATCTTATATGATCATTATTTACTGCTTCTTGTTTGATTGATTGAGACCTAGATGCTCTATGAGACCATAGGAGACTTGATTGTAGCATGCACCCCCTTGTCTCTTGACAGCCACGATCGCCGTATGACGTTTATATACCTCGTATGGAGTAGCTGGCCTAGTCCGTCTTCGTATTTCGGTACTGGGGCGTGACAAGGTTTTATTGGTGGCCCATGCAGGTCTGATTTTCAGACTTGTGGGGTGTTATTATTATAGGAGTCTCAATCAAAACTTGTTTCCTTTGAATCTCTTGCCTCGATTTCTCTTCCCTCATCTTGATTGATAACTTGAATTGTATCCTCGAATCTTCATCATCCTGTCATTTAAATATTATGTATCTTTTCCTATAGGGGTGCTTCATTCTCAGTAGCTGGTGAGGCCAACATGGAGGAACGTCCAGTAGAGCATGGCTCGACGGGCCAGCAGCCGGAAGGAATGCCTTCTCCCGACCAGATCCGAGTGGAAGTGATATCAGAGCCAGTGGAGCCACAGGTTCTGGAAACTCCCGCAACCCCGGCGGGTACCGGCAGCGACGACAGTACCTGATGCTGCAGCACTCTTGGAGGTCATCCGGGGATTCCTGGCCACTCAGCAGCGTCAGGTGGCAGCCCATCAGCAACAGCAGACCCAGCAGCAGGAACAGAATGTGCTATTGAATCAGGGATTACAATTAGCCCTTGAGAGAAGTGTCAGAAATTGTCACGCCCCAGTACCGAAATACGGAGACGGACTAGGCCAGCTACTCCATATGAGGTACGTAACGTCATACGGCGATCGTGGCTGTCGAGAGACTAGGGGGTACATGCTACAAGCGAGTCTCCTATGGTCCCACAGAGTTCTATGTCTCAATCAATCAAATCACATCAGCAAATAAATGAACATTAAAGATAAAGCAGTAAGGCGTCCCCGACGCTTCATCAAAATGATCATGAGAGACTAGCTTTATAACATAGCTATCTCAGAGAGTCATGAGCACAAAATTATACACAGCTGCAGTCTGTTTAGTTACAATTATGTACTGACACAAAATATCAAGTAATCCGGCTAACAAGTGCCGGTGGCTAAATGCCGCAAAAGTATAAGCAGGAGTGGTGGAGAAGAAACCCACTCGAGTCCCCGACCAGCCATGCTCCTAGTATGCACCATGGATGTCAGAAAGAAGGATCGCGTCCTCTGGCTCTGCTACGAAATCTGGCCAAACAAAACCAGCGGGGTCAGCCCCGAATAGCAAGCACCGCCAAAGGGGCACAAGAGTTAAGATAAAACCCAGTTATAATGATAAGGATAAAGCTTATGCTGCGGCTATAGGGTAGCGCTACATCGTCGGACCCATCTGGCACCCTTACAACCAAACAAGGACAAAAGGTGTCACATGGAGCCGGGACGCGTCGCACTCTATGACCTTCACATAAGTTTACAGATATAAGTAAGAAGATCTCCTGGTCGTGACTTCGGTCGACAGACCATCGCAGCATGATAACCAACCCAACAATCAAACAAGAACATGGGTTGGATCACGTACCGCGGTGGGCCATGTTCCTTAGTCATTCACAGGAGTAGCACATCACAATCAAATTAAGGCTTCCGTTCGTAACTCCGGTCCGCAGCCTGTCATAGTACGATAACCAACCCAACAATCAAACAAGAACATGGGTTGGATCACGCACCATAAGAGTCCGCTTTCCTCAGTTACTCGCGGAAAGTAAAAGAAAAATACAAGCAAGTCATTTTCACGGCCAGTCAAGTCTACGAGTTTCTAGTATGGCGAGGTTATCCTCGCATCATGTTATTAAGAAATCCTCAGATCGTATCTTTCCAGCAAGGCTAGCCAACCCAGGGGTTCGCGTAGACAGGTATGATTGAGCACAGGTCCCTCGCAAGGCCACCTTGCCAAAACATATAATATATAGCAGAAATTAATCGGATACAGTCATCCACTCGTTGCAGATGACACAGCATCCGTGGAGACCAGCCGGCGCGTCAAGACAATATCTCAAGGCGGCTGGTGTAACACGATCTCGGGATTCTGCCCTCCCCATGCATCTAGTATATTTAGTTGCCTAGTTTAACCCTAGGTGAAATCTTGGACTCACATGCTGTGGCCTGCATGATTATCCTCCTAAAGTCGTACTTTGGTACGAGTACCCCAAAGAGGATCCATGTCAATTAGTATGTCAACATGTTCTACCCTCCTTAGTGTAATGCATCAATGCAAATACGCCACGTGGAGTTACGAGTTATTTGTCGAGCATGAACAAGAACTGGGACATTCAGGTACATGTATCAGGAAGGAACACTTTGTTCTCCGGGGTCACATTAGTGCTCATATCATGCTCGGGACAAAAGGCGTAAGGATATATAGCATACACAAACATTCACCTATATATATATAAGAAAATATAATATATAAGAGCCCAGGTCATAATGCGCATGGTCAAATGCGCAGAAGTCAAAACGCGCAGGGTTAGACTGCGCAGGGGTCAAACGCGCAGAGTTAGGTTGTGCAGGCATTGGACTGCGCAGCGGTTAGATGGCGCAGGAGATGGATTGCGCCAGAGTCGGGTTGCGCATGGATCAGACTGCGCAGAGTTAGACTGCGCAGGATCAGATCGCGCAGGGAATGGATTGCGCTGAAGTCAAGCGCGCTGGGTTAGATTGCGCAGGGATTAGACTGCGCAGGATCGGATGGCGCTGGAGCTAAGGAGCGCCAGCGCAGTTCAGCTCAGCGCAATGCGCTGGCCGAAGGGTTGCGCAATTCGTCAAAAGACGAGCTGCGCAGTTCAACTTGCGCTAAAGAGCGCAGGCTGAATGGTCTTCTCTTCCAGGCCGAGAGCCTCCTCAAGAACACCAAAAACTTCCAATTTCCTTAACTTGACCAAATCAAAACCAAATCTAGATTTTCAAAGTTCTAACTTGAGTGAAATTGAATTCTCTTCCACATGGAAGCATCAAAACCCACAAAATCCTAACGAAAATAGATCAAAACCATATAAATCCGAAAATGGAGAAAACTTAGATCTACAAAAATCAAAGCTTCAAAATGGAAATTTTCAAGTTCTAAACTAGTATAGATTGAGGAGAAGAACATATTTTGACAAATAATTTTGTAAGAAATCATTAACAAAATATAAATCCATCTCTTGAGCAAGTTGGCACTTGCCTTGGTTGGTGGAGGAAATAAATGAGAGGAATAATAAGAGGAGAGAGAAGGAGATGAGTTTTATATAAAATCTAAACCAAGTTGGTTCATGAGGACCCAACGGGTTCAAGTGAACCGAGAGCATGTCACCCAATTAGAGCCAAAACTGTAAACTAAAATCACAGAAAATAAATTACGAAATATTATTTTGTCAAATAATTTTGGATATACATGAAGAAATACAACAAAATTACAAATAAGTAGTATACGTGCTAAAATACGTATACCGGAATCAGGGAGTGACATCTCTACCCTTCTTAGAAAAATTCCGTCCTCGGAATTTCCAGCCAAGACAGGATTGAAAGATCAGGATAAGCAAGGCACAATCATATGCAAGTTAACTAACAAGCAGTTATTATCTACATCACAAAAGTACAATACAAGCAGGTGCAGTGAATGTGGGATCGTGTCATTATGGCATAAAGATATACCTCACAAACCAAACAAATGCGGATACCGAGATCGGATCTCGTCCTCGCGCTCCCAAGTTGATTCTCCCGGAGAGTGATGGTTCCAAGCAACACGGACAAGGCTGATCGTCCGATTCTTGAGTACCTTCTCTCGCCGGTCTAAAATAGATACGGGTTGTTCCTCGTAAGTTAAGTCGGTACCAACGACTAACTCTGAATGATCGAGGACATGACTCGGATCCGGGACATACCCACGTAACTGGGACACATGAAATACATCATGTATGCCAGTTAACGAAGGCGGAAGGGCAAGTCGATCAGCCACATCGCCTACCCGAGCGAGAATCTTGAAAGGACCAACGTATCTTGGACTAAGCTTTCCTCGGGTTCCAAATCTGATGATATCCCGAGTAGGCAAAATCCGCAGAAACACTTGGTCGCCAACTCTGAACTCTAGAGGCCTACGATGCTGATCCGCCCAATGACGGTGTCGGTCCTGTGCAACTCGAAGGCGCTCTCTGACCAACTTAACTATCTCCACAGTCTGCGTGATCATCTCTGGCCCCAACAACTTTCGTTCTCCGACGTCGTCCCATGCCAAAGGGGACCTGCACTTCCTTCCGTACAATGCTTCGAACGGGGCCATCTGAATGCTAGCCTGATAGCTGTTATTATAGGAGAACTCCACAAGATGAAGGTGATCCTCCCAAGATCCGCCAAAGTCCAAGGTGCACGCCCGTAGCATATCTTCTAACGTCTGAATGGTTCTTTCTGATTGCCCGTCAGTTTGTGGATGATATGCAGTACTGAATCTTAACTTGGTCCCCAAACTCTGGTGCAAGCTCCGCCAGAAATGGAAAGTGAACCGTGTATCCCGATCTGATACTATACTAACTGGAACACCATGCTGCTTCACTATCTGCTTCATGTACATTTCTGCCAACTGCTCAGTAGTCTGCCCAACTCTGAAAGGAAGGAAATGAGCGACCTTCGTGAGTCGATCTACTATTACCCAGATCGCATTCTTGCCAGCCGGGGATCTAGGTAAACCGGTCACAAAATCCATCGTGATGTGCTCCCATTTCCATTCTGGGATAGGAAGCGGCTGGAGCAATCCTGCTGGTCTCTGCTGCTCGGTTTCACCTGCTGACATACCAGACACTTGGATACAAATCTCGCTATCTCTTTTTTCATGCCATTCCACCAAAAGTACTGCCTGATATCTCGATACATCTTCGTTCCTCCTGGATGAATGGAATAAATGGAACTATGAGCTTCGGACATAACTTCCTGCCGAAGGTCTCCACTCGGTACACAGAGTCTGTTTCCAAACCTGAGCGTACCATCTTCGTGAATCACTAACTCCTTCCTACGGCCTGATTCACACTCCGACCGTAACTTCTGAATCTGTGGATCTTCTGCTTGTGCTGCCCTTATCCTCTCTACCAAGGTTGACTGAATCTGCATACTGGTCATTCTTCCTATATCCCTCGGCAAAACTACTTCGATTCCCATACTCTGAAGATCTTCTAAAATATGCTTCTGCGAGGTCAAGATAAAGGCACTGTCTCTCCTACTCAGTGCATCTGCCACTATATTCGCCTTGCCTGGATGATACTGAAGATCTAAGTCAAAATCCTTCAGTAGTTCTAACCACCTTCTTTGCCTCATGTTCAAATCTCGCTGCGTGAATACATATTTCAAACTCTTATGATCAGTATAGATCTCTACCCGATCTCCGTATAAATAATGCCTCCACAACTTGAGTGAAAACACCACAACTGCCAACTCTAAATCATGAGTCGGGTAATTCTTCTCATGGTCTCGAAGCTGCCGAGACGCATATGCTATCACTTTTCCGTGCTGCATCAATACACATCCAAGACCCTTTCCAGATGCGTCACAATATACTGTAAAGCCTCCCGCTCCCACTGGAAGCGTCAAGATCGGGGCTGAGATCAATCTCTTCTTCAATTCTTCAAATGATGCCTGACAGCTAGCTGACCAAACAAACTCTACGTCCTTGTGCGTCAAACGCGTTAAGGGCGCAGAGATCTTGGCAAAGTCTGCCACGAACCGTCTGTAGTAACCAGCTAGTCCTAAGAAACTTCGCACTTCTGCAACTGTTCTCGGGACTGGCCAATGCTCTACGGCCTCAATCTTCTTCGGATCTACTGATACTCCTGCCCCAGAAATTACATGCCCCAGGAACGAAATGTGATCTAACCAGAATTCACACTTGTCGAGCTTCGCATACAGTTGATGCTCCCTCAATGTCTGCAAGACAGTCCTAAGATGTTTCTCATGCTCCTCTTCACTGCTGGAATAGACAAGAATGTCATCTATGAACACTACCACAAATTTATCCAAATATGGAAGAAAGATGCGGTTCATCAAATCCATAAATACTGCAGGGGCATTGGTTAGTCCAAAGGGCATTACTAAAAACTCATAATGCCCGTATCTTGATCTGAATGCCGTCTTCTGAATATCTTGCTCTCGGACTCTCACCTGATAGTATCCCGAACGAAGATCGATCTTGGAAAAGATGCGGGCCTTGCTCAATTGATCAAACAGGTCATCAATCCTCGGTAGCGGGTACTTATTCTTCACTGTTACTGCATTCAGCTTGCGGTAGTCGATGCACATTCTCGTCGACCCATCCTTCTTGGGAACTAGAATCACTGGCACGGCCCAGGGCGATTTACTGTCTCGGATGAATCCCTTAGACTTCAACTCTTCTTCATGTTGATACAACTTATCCTGTTCTGACGGCGACATTCTGTAAACTCTGTCTGCAATAGGCCTCGTTCCAGGGTTCAACTCAATGCTAAATTCTACCTCTCTGACTGGGGGCATCCCTGGAAGCTCATCAGGGAATACATCAAGAAAATCTTCGACCACTCTCGGGATCTGTCTTGACTCCGACACTGCTGCAGAGATGACGCCTTCAGTCTGATTCTTCAAGGTTCGAGTAAAGATGAACTGCTCCATCCCAGGAATGCTGAATATAACCCTACCTCCTCTACAATCAATGGTCGCATGACTGTCTCTCAACCAGTCCATGCCAAGAACAACATCAAAATTCCCCATAGGGAATTCAATCAATGATGCGGGCAATAAATGCCCACACACCTCTACCGGACATGAAAAGCGCACTCTGCTCACTTCTACGAGCCCATTGCCGGTGAGTATATCCATCCTCTCCGGCAATGCCTCAAACACTAGTCCAATCCGTGTAGCATATTGTGCAGAGATGAATGAATGAGTAGCGCCTGAATCAAATAATGCTACCGCAGGAAATGAGGTGACGAGAATTTTACCTGCCACCACGTCACTGGACGCTAGAGCCTCTCCCAAGGTTAATGTGAGAGCCTGGCCCCGCGGAGCCCCTTGTTGCGGCCTTCCTCGACCATGCTGTTGCTGCCTCTGAGGGCCTTCGGCTTCCTGCGCTTGGCGAAACATCTGAGCCTGCGTTGGAAGACGCTGGGCTAGGGGCCTTACTGCTAATGCTGGCCCTCCACTCGGGGTTGCCCCTGGAGCTGGCAACGCTGGAAACTGCTGAGCTGGCCCTCCTAGCCTCTGCATCATAGGACAAGTCGAAATACGGAGGTCTGGACTACCACACCTCAAGCACAAGCCATTCGCTGACCGACACACATCCCTAGTGTGTCCTCCCTTACCACAGAAGGTACAACCCTGGGGCACCCTCTGACGCTGCTGCTGATTCCTCGGCTGCTGCTGCCGAACTGGCGCTGTGATAGTTGACGCGGCCGTCCTCTGCGGCGCTCCTGTATCATGAATACGAACACCGGGTGCTGGTGCCGATGTTCGCTGCATGGCTCCTCCTCCAACCTGGGAATAAGATCTCTTCTGACCTCCTGTCCTCGATGCCAACCTCTGCTGGGTGAGCTCGTGCCTCCGAGCTGCTGTCAAGACAGCGTCAAACGTCTGGTAGTTGTGTCCTTCCACAAGCTGCAATAATTCCAAATGAAGTCCCTGCTGGAACCTCATAGCTTTCTCTGGCTCCGTTGCCACCATTGATGGTGCAAAACGGCACAATCTGCAGAACTCTGCTGCATACCCATCTACGGTCTTGCCTGCTTGCTTGAGATTGATGAACTTCTGCTGGAGCTCATATCGAGCTACTACGCCAAAATACTTGGCCTTGAATCTGTCACTGAAGGTGGTCCAACGAACAGGGCGTCTTGTACCAACTTCTTCTGATGCCCACCAGTCGCGGGCAAGATCCTGAAGTACCAGTTTGACCTGATCAACCTTCTCATCGTCTGGAACCTTGGCTGCCACAAGAATGGCTTCGATGTCTTGAATCCATGCATCCGCAGTGATGGCATCCTCCGTGCCATCAAAATACCTCGGGTTCAAGCGACGGAACCTTCCTGAGGCTCCCGAGTCAACCCCGGCACTCCTCTCAAGAGCTAACTGAATCCCTTGGTTCAGCAACACGTTCTGCTCCTGCTGCCGAGTCTGTTGCTGTTGGTTAGTGACAAGAAACCCCCGGATGATCTCCAGGAGTGCTACGGCGTCTGGTACTGCCGTCGCTACTGGTGCTGCAGGAGTTTCAATAACCTGCGGCTGCACTGCCTCTGGTTCCATTTCTGTTCGTGCCTGCACTGGAGAAGGTTCTCTCCCCTGTTGCTGCCCAGTCGAGCCATGCTCTTGCTGCTCTTCCTCATGGGCCTCACCCGCTACTGAGAATGAAGCACCCCTATAGAGAAGAATATAAGATTATCAAGTCCGGACGAGGAAGATTTCGAGGATGCAAGTCAGGTTAGAGATCAAGGCAAGGACAGAGAATTCGAAACATGATTTCAAGGGGAACAAGTTTTGATTGAGA
Source organism: Iris pallida (assembly GCA_029216955.1). Lineage (NCBI taxonomy): Eukaryota > Viridiplantae > Streptophyta > Magnoliopsida > Asparagales > Iridaceae > Iris > Iris pallida. The sequence continues at coordinate 45,020,443 of JANAVB010001800.1, forward strand.
CTCCTAATAAATCGCAATACCCCACAAGTCTGAAAAACAGACCTGCATGGGCCACCACTCAAACCTTGTCACGCCCCAGTACCAAAATACGGAGACGGACTAGGCCAGCTACTCCATATGAGGTACGTAACGTCATACGGCGATCGTGGCTGTCGAGAGACTAGGGGGTACATGCTACAAGCGAGTCTCCTATGGTCCCACAGAGTTCTATGTCTCAATCAATCAAATCACATCAGCAAATAAATGAACATTAAAGATAAAGCAGTAAGGCGTCCCCGACGCTTCATCAAAATGATCATGAGAGACTAGCTTTATAACATAGCTATCTCAGAGAGTCATGAGCACAAAATTATACACAGCTGCAGTCTGTTTAGTTACAATTATGTACTGACACAAAATATCAAGTAATCCGGCTAACAAGTGCCGGTGGCTAAACGTCGCAAAAGTATAAGCAGGAGTGGTGGAGAAGAAACCCACTCGAGTCCCCGACCAGCCATGCTCCTAGTATGCACCATGGATGTCAGGAAGAAGGATCGCGTCCTCTGGCTCTGCTACGAAATCTGGCCAAACAAAACCAGCGGGGTCAGCCCCGAATAGCAAGCACCGCCAAAGGGGCACAAGAGTTAAGATAAAACCCAGTTATAATGATAAGGATAAAGCTTATGCTGCGGCTATAGGGTAGCGCTACATCGTCGGACCCATCTGGCACCCTTACAACCAAACAAGGACAAAAGGTGCCACATGGAGCCGGGACGCGTCGCACTCTATGACCTTCACATAAGTTTACAGATATAAGTAAGAAGATCTCCTGGTCGTGACTTCGGTCGACAGACCATCGCAGCACGATAACCAACCCAACAATCAAACAAGAACATGGGTTGGATCACGTACCGCGGTGGGTCATGTTCCTTAGTCATTCACAGGAGTAGCACATCACAATCAAATTAAGGCTTCCGTTCGTAACTCCGGTCCGCAGCCTGTCATAGTACGATAACCAACCCAACAATCAAACAAGAACATGGGTTGGATCACGCACCATAACAGTCCGCTTTCCTCAGTTACTCGCGGAAAGTAAAAGAAAAATACAAGCAAGTCATTTTCACGGCCAGTCAAGTCTACGAGTTTCTAGTATGACGAGGTTATCCTCGCATCATGTTATTAAGAAATCCTCAGATCGTATCTTTCCAGCAAGGCTAGCCAACCCAGGGGTTCGCGTAGACAGGTATGATTGAGCACAGGTCCCTCGCAAGGCCACCTTGCCAAAACATATAATATATAGCAGAAATTAATCGGATACAGTCATCCACTCGTTGCAGATGACACAGCATCCGTGGAGACCAGCCGGCGCGTCAAGACAATATCTCAAGGCGGCTGGTGTAACACGATCTCGGGATTCTGCCCTCCCCATGCATCTAGTATATTTAGTTGCCTAGTTTAACCCTAGGTGAAATCTTGGACTCACATGCTGTGGCCTGCATGATTATCCTCCTAAAGTCGTACTTTGGTACGAGTACCCCAAAGAGGATCCATGTCAATTAGTATGTCAACATGTTCTACCCTCCTTAGTGTAATGCATCAATGCAAATACGCCACGTGGAGTTACGAGTTATTTGTCGAGCATGAACAAGAACTGGGACATTCAGGTACATATATCAGGAAGGAACACTTTGTTCTCCGGGGTCACATTAGTGCTCATATCATGCTCGGGACAAAAGGCGTAAGGATATATAGCATACACAAACATTCACCTATATATATATAAGAAAATATAATATATAAGAGCCCAGGTCAGAATGCGCATGGTCAAATGCGCAGAAGTCAAAACGCGCAGGGTTAGACTGCGCAGGGGTCAAACGCGCAGAGTTAGGTTGCGCAGGCATTGGACTGCGCAGCGGTTAGATGGCGCAGGAGATGGATTGCGCCAGAGTCGGGTTGCGCATGGATCAGACTGCGCAGAGTTAGACTGCGCAGGATCAGATCACGCAGGGAATGGATTGCGCTGAAGTCAAGCGCGCTGGGTTAGATTGCGCAGGGATTAGACTGCGCAGGATCGGATGGCGCTGGAGCTAAGGAGCGCCAGCGCAGTTCAGCTCAGCGCAATGCGCTGGCCGAAGGGTTGCGCAATTCGTCAAAAGACGAGCTGCGCAGTTCAACTTGCGCTAAAGAGCGCAGGCTGAATGGTCTTCTCTTCCAGGCCGAGAGCCTCCTCAAGAACACCAAAAACTTCCAATTTCCTTAACTTGACCAAATCAAAACCAAATCTAGATTTTCAAAGTTCTAACTTGAGTGAAATTGAATTCTCTTCCACATGGAAGCATCAAAACCCACAAAATCCTAACGAAAATAGATCAAAACCATGTAAATCCGAAAATGGAGAAAACTTAGATCTACAAAAATCAAAGCTTCAAAATGGAAATTTTCAAGTTCTAAACTAGTATAGATTGAGGAGAAGAACATATTTTGACAAATAATTTTGTAAGAAATCATTAACAAAATATAAATCCATCTCTTGAGCAAGTTGGCACTTGCCTTGGTTGGTGGAGGAAATAAATGAGAGGAATAATGAGAGGAGAGAGAAGGAGATGAGTTTTATATAAAATCTAAACCAAGTTGGTTCATGAGGACCCAACGGGTTCAAGTGAACCGAGAGCATGTCACCCAATTAGAGCCAAAACTGTAAACTAAAATCACAGAAAATAAATTACGAAATATTATTTTGTCAAATAATTTTGGATATACATGAAGAAATACAACAAAATTACAAATAAGCAGTATACGTGCTAAAATACGTATACCGGAATCAGGGAGTGACAGAAATGATTCGGGAGCGTCAGGGAGGTTTTGTCGACTTAATCCGAGATATTTTGACGGCACGGAGGATGCCATCACGGCGGATGCATGGCTTCAGGATACTGAGGCCATTTTGACCGCAGCTAAGGTTCCCGCAGAAGAGAAGGTTGACCAGGTCAGACTGTTACTTCAGGATTTCGCCCGCGACTGGTGGGCATCGAAAGAGGTTGGAATGAGGCGTCCTGTTCCTTGGGGTAGCTTCAGTACCAGATTCAAGGCCAAGTACTTTGGCGTGGTAGCGCGTTATGAGCTACAACAGAGATTTATCAGTCTCAAGCAGGCTGGTAAGACGGTGGATGGATATGCAGCAGAGTTCTGTAAACTGAGTCGGTTTGCACCAACGATGGTGGCTACAGAGCCAGAGAAGGCTATGAGATTCCAGCAGGGACTTCATTTGGAGATTCTACAGCTAGTAGAAGGGCACGACTATCAGACTTTTGACGCCGTTTTAACGGCTGCTCGGAGGCATGAACTCACCCAACAAAGGTTGGTGACACGACATGGGGGCCAGAAGAGGTCACATCCCCAGAGTAGGGGCGGAGAAGCAGTGCAGCGAACATCGGCGCCAGCACCCGGCATCTGTATTCATGAGTCAGGAGCGCCGCGGAGGACGGCAGTATCAGAAATAACAGCACCAGCTCGGCATCAGCCGCAGAGGAACCAGCAGCAGCGCCAGGGGCGCCCATTGGATGTACTTACTGCGGTAGGGAGGGCACACTAAAGATGTGTGTCGTTCAGCTAACGGATTGTGCATGAGGTGTGGCAGTCCAGACCACAGGATTGCCAATTGTCCTATGATGCAGAGGCCAGGAGGGCCAGTTCAGCAGTTTCCGGCGTTGCCAGCTCCGGGGGCAGCACCGAATCGAGGACCAGCATTGGCCGTAAGGCCACTAGCCCAACGTCTACCGACACAGGCTCAGATGTTTCGCCAGGCACAGAACCAGGAAGGCCTGCAAAGGCCACAGCAACAGCATGGTCGAGGAAGGCAGCACCAGGGAGCTCAGCAAGGCCAGGGCCAGGCCTTCACCTTATCACTGGAGGATGCACTAGCTTCAGGCGACGTGGTTGCAGGTAATATTTCTGTTACCTCTTTTCCTACAGTAGTATTGTTTGATTCGGGGGCTACCCACTCTTTTATATCTGCACGATTTACGACACGTATTGGATTGGAGTTCAAGACATTGCCAGAGAGGATGAATATACTCACTGGTAATGGGCTCGTAGGAGTTAGCAGGGTATGCCTAGCGTGTCCGGTCGTAGTGAGTGGGCGATTATTGCCCGCATCTTTGATTGAGTTCCCTATGGGCTACTTTGACGTTGTCCTAGGCATGGACTGGTTGAGAGACAGTCATGCGACTATAGATTGTCGGAGAGGTAGGGTAGTATTTAATGTACCTGGCATTGAGGAGTTCGTCTTTGTTCGATCATTGGAGGATCGACCCAAGGGCATCATTACAGAATTATTGGCAGAGCAGGAGCAGATTCCAAGAGTGGTCAGAGAGTTTCTTGATGTATTTCCAGATGAGCTTCCAGGTTTACCACCGGTGAGGGATGTGGAGTTTTGCATTGAGTTGAATCCTGGGACGGAGCCTAAATTTGGCAGAGTTTATAGGATGTCGCAGTCAGAGTTGGACAAGTTGCACCAGCATGAAGAAGAACTGAAGGCGAAGCAGTTTATCCGAGACAGTGAATCACCCTGGGCAGTACCGGTGATTTTAGTACCCAAGAAGGATGGATCGACGCGAATGTGCATTGATTACCGGCAGTTGAATGCAGTAACAGTGAAGAACAAGTATCCATTACCAAGGATTGATGACTTATTTGATCAATTGAGTAAGGCCTGCGTCTTCTCTAAGATTGATCTTCGATCTGGATATTATCAAGTGAGGTTCCGGGAGCAGGACATACCTAAGACAGCATTTAGATCGCGGTATGGACATTATGAGTTTCTGGTGATGCCATTTGGATTGACTAATGCCCCAGCCGTGTTCATGGACTTGATGAACCGCATCTTTCTACCCTATTTGGATAAGTTTGTAGTAGTGTTTATAGATGACATCCTCGTTTATTCCAGTAGTGAAGAAGAACATGAGAAACATCTAAGGACAGTTTTGCAGACCTTGAGGGAGCACCAACTTTATGCGAAGCTTAGTAAATATGAGTTTTGGTTGGATCGTATTTCGTTCCTGGGACATATTATTTCTGGAGCAGGAGTGTCAGTAGATCCGAAGAAGGTTGAAGCAGTAGAGAATTGGCCAGTTCCGAAGACGGTAGCAGAAGTGTGTAGTTTCTTGGGATTGGCAGGTTATTATCGGAGGTTCGTGGCAGATTTTGCCAGGATTTCGGCACCCTTGACGTGTTTGACGCATAAAGATGTAGAGTTTGTTTGGTCAGCAGAATGTCAGACATCATTTGAAGAGTTGAAGAAGAGATTAATCTCAGCCCCGATCTTGACACTTCCAGTAGGATCGGGAGGGTTTACAGTGTATTGTGACGCATCCGGGAAGGGACTTGGGTGTGTATTGATGCAGCATGGTAAGGTGATAGCATATGCATCTTGACAGCTTCGGAACCATGAAAAGAACTATCCGACCCACGACCTGGAATTAGCAGCAGTAGTGTTTTCGCTTAAGTTATGGAGGCACTATTTATATGGAGATCGAGTAGAGATTTACACTGATCATAAGAGCTTAAAGTATGTATTTACCCAGAGGGACCTGAACATGAGACAGAGAAGATGGTTGGAGTTACTGAAGGACTTTGATGTAAATCTTCAGTATCATCCAGGCAAGGCGAATGTGGTAGCAGATACCTTGAGCAGGAGAGGTGGTGCATTCGTTTTAACCTCGCAAAGGCATATTTTGGAAGACCTTCAGGAAATGGGAATTGAAGTGATCTTGCCACAAGATACAGGAGTTATGGCCAGTTTACAGATTCAGTCTACTTTAGTAGAGAGGATCAGAGCAGCCCAAGTAGAGGATCCGTGGATCCAGAAGCTTCGATCAGAGTGTGAGTCAGGTCTCAGGAAGGAGTTAGTAATCCATGAGGATGGTACACTTAGGTTCAGAAACCGTCTTTGTGTACCAGGTGGAGACCTTCGACAAGAAGTTATGTCAGAGGCTCATAGTTCTCCTTATTCCATTCATCCCGGAGGCACAAAGATGTACCAGGATATGAAGCAGCACTTTTGGTGGAATGGCATGAAGAGGGAGATAGCGAGGTTCGTATCCAAATGTTTGGTATGTCAGCAAGTGAAGGCAGAGCAGCAGAGACCAGCAGGATTGTTACAGCCGCTTCCTATTCCGGAGTGGAAGTGGGATCACATCACGATGGACTTTGTGACCGGTTTACCTAGATCTCCGACCGGTCGAAACGCAGTTTGGGTAATCGTGGATCGGCTCACGAAGGTTGCTCATTTTCTTCCTTTCAGAGTAGGACAGTCTACTGAGCAGCTGGCAGAAATGTATATGAAGCAGATTGTAAGGCAGCATGGTGTTCCAGTCAGCATAGTATCAGATCGAGACACACGGTTCACCTCTCACTTTTGGCAAAGTTTGCATCAAAGTTTGGGTACTAAGTTGAGGTTCAGTACAGCCTATCATCCGCAGACGGACGGACAATCAGAGAGAACCATTCAGACCTTGGAAGATATGTTACGGGCTTGTACTTTGGACTTCGGCGGAACTTGGGAAGATCATCTTCATTTAGTAGAGTTCTCTTACAATAATAGTTATCAGGCAAGTATACAGATGGCACCGTTTGAAGCATTATACGGAAGGAAGTACAGGTCCCCTCTGGCATGGGACGATGTGGGAGAAAGAAAATTGTTGGGACCAAAGATGATCACGCAGACAGTGGAGACAGTCAAGTTGATCAGAGAGCGGCTTCGAGTCGCGCAGGACAGACACCGACACTGGACAGATCAGCATCGTAGGCCTCTAGAGAACAGAGTGAGCTTGCAAAACTAAGCTGTAACAGCAGCGTTTGTTAAGATAGTCGAATACCATTATGCGAGATTTTCGAAAGAAGGTACAAGTAGTTCGAGTTTTGTGAGAATCAACCTTACCCGGTGTTCTGGCCTATACAGTCTTCCCACTATCTTCTTATTCATAAGACCTTGGTCAACCAATGGGTAATGGACTTCTAAATTTCATATTCCAGGTAAACCTATTAGTGTCAGTCAATTACCTCGTCAATAAATCACAAGGACTATGGAATGCTAGGTCGGGAGATATGCTAATTTATAAACTTTCACTAACATTGGCTTTGGATCTTATGGATCATACATGGCATTGTCCTACCCTCTATGGTATCCCAACTTGTAATCATGTTTGAAATCATTTCACCGCAGATTACGCCATGCCCGTATACTCTGGCTGTGGTAAACCCTTGGTTTCTTGATTCAAATGTGATAGGCCATCAGACACTCTACCTATATTGACACAAGGGTATCTAAGACCTAAAGAAGTCAACGAGAACATAGTTTTTGCAATGTTCCATAGACTATGATTCTTCGTAACGATTCCAATTCTATGGGTTGTGCCTTGCCAGTGCGCTGCCGGCTGCAGGGAACCCACACTCTCCACTCTCAGGTAATTGGCGACAGTGCGCTGTTGTCTAGCCACTATGAGTTAACTAACATTTCTTTAACTATATCTATAAGAATTCATGAGCTTCTAGAGATTCAAACATGTTGCCTATGAAATAGAGCGTAGGTATTTGTCTATCGTTCGCAACCCTTTAACATAAAAGATTTAACAGGGAGGAATAACTGAAGACAGAAATACAAATATCCTAGTATCTATTTCATATGTACTCAAGCCTTTGAGGGAAAAAAACTTGAATCGAACTAACTCGAGGTTCATACATGGGTAACATAATTAGAAATTTTATAAAAATAATAATAATTTTTAGGCGAATTAGGAACTAAATAGGCAATTCGGACTAAGATATGAGGATGATATCTAAAGGCAAGGAGAAGGAATTGGATAATTTATCTAGGCGAGATCATCAATTCCAGGAAGCTCTGCTTCTCCAAGTGAATAATCTATCCACATTGGACCATATCTTCCAATCAAGAGGTAATAGTGTGCCTATGAGGATCTGACAAACTATCAAAATTAATAACTCCTTATCTAAATTTCATGGCCTAAACTACCCATCAGTAAATTTGTATAAGGGACTCCTAGTCCTAGTCATTCTCGTAAATTAAATTAATTTCTAATTCGTGAATGAGCATTTCTAGTCGCAGGCTCGCAATAGTACGGCTAACTTAAGTACTATCACGAGTTCACAAGATTTGTGAAGAAAGACCTGCATGGGCCATCACAAAAACTTGTCACGACCCGCACCCGTTTTTTTTCTTTTTAAAACAGATACGAGACGTGTCCAAGCCAGCCTACGCCGCAGTGTCGGCGGTAGTACGCTGTCACGGCCATGAAGATCCAAAATCACAAATAATGCTCATTCATAAAATTAATTTAATTTACAATGATCACAAGTTTTACATTTTGCAGAAAATATAAACTTGTACATATAAAAGAATAACTACAACTCCACTATCTAACTAGTCTCTAGGCTTTTGACTGCAAGTATTCCCGTCTCTCTCCAAGCTAAGTGAATCCACGGCTAACCTGAAAATGTTGGTTTTCAGTCAGGAATGGAACGAGCACAATCCACTGAATGCAATTTCAAATAAAGAAAATGACTATAAAACAAAGGTTAGACATCAATCATGAGTTTTGAAAAATAAACAGTAAAGCTGTGAGAAAATCAATAGTAAAAATAGACCAATATACTTTTCCACTGTTAGAAGTACCTTTGACATGTGATCGGTCTGGGGTGCTACACCGCACGGTCTACGATATCTACTTGCAGAATATAAACACTGTCTACGATGTCTACTGCATAAAATAAACAATGTCTACGATGTCTACTGCATAAAATAAACAATGTCTACGATATCTACAATGTCTACGATATCTACAATATCTATGATATCTACAATGTCTACGATATCTATAATGTCTACAATATCTACAATGACTACAATATCTACAATGTCTACGATATCTACAATGTCTACGGTCGGATCACACATCCTTGGTACTTCTCATTCCCGACTCAATAATTTATAATAGAGTATAAAAATCACATAACCAATGACTAATCAATGAAATATAGTAAAGATCAATATCGAAATACAGACAATAAATTGTACTCGCCTGTGGTCCTGTGCTGGTGAAACCGATGATCCAAACCACTCAATATGCCACTATAGTCAAAACCCGTACAACAGTCCCCGGAAGCTGAAATAAACAATACCAATGATCTCAGAATAGTCCAATTAGCTAGGATTGCCTGTCCTTACGTCCAATTCTGGACACAGGGGCAAAACGGTAATTTCGGGCAAAAACGAGGTCCGCCGTTGGACCCGCTTTGCACCGAAAAGCGTGCCAGACTCAACGGTTTCTAAAGTCGTCAAACTATATGTCTACGAATCCAGTTTTTCGATACGAACCCAACCGTATGTCCAGAGTTGGATTCCGGCGGGCCGTGCACAAAATCGCCCGTTGAGTGGGACCGTGGGGCCCGCAAAACGACGTCAGATTCGACTGTCTCAGAATTGGACCAAACTTGGCATACAGGACCAGAAAAACGATACAGTTCTGTTGGCGCAAGTTTCGTTTCGATCTGACGATCGTGCACAAAGTAATTGGAGAATTTGCAATGTGCACGATACGGAAAATTTTGACGGATACGCATCAAATTCGTCGCGCACACGCGACCAATTTGAATTCCGTCAAAGCCCACACGACCACGAAGTCGTTACGCAGCTTTCGATGCTTTCGGTTCGCGACCACGTCGTCCCGATTGGCGTGACGCACGTCGTGTGGAACAATTTTCTAGTTTTCGAAACAGGTTTTTCTCAATATTGGAAAGCCGATTTCTCGGCGCACAGCGATCAAAATTGATTTCTGTAAAAAAGGGTTCTCTAGCCCTATATGTTGGGTTTAACTTCTGTTCAGAAAGTTTTCTGATTCGAAGAAGAAATTGGTGGGAAATTCGATGTCAAGTTGGGTGTTTGGACTGGTTTTGTGTCCTGTTCTTGAACAGGTTTTCGATGATGTTCGTGTTCGTTTTATGATGCGTATATCGCAGCACAAATCGAAGTATCAAAAGGGAATTGAATTTGGTTATATTGTCAACGTACCTGCGAAGACGACGCGCAAAACGGTGCGACGAGGCGACGGAAAACTTCGCGCGAAGTGGGGCGCTGGGACTGCTGTCGTCCTCTGTTACGCGCATGGCGCGCACGCGGTTTTCCTCCGCCGGCTGGCGACGTGTGCGGCGGCGCACGGCCACAGGTGGTGCGCCTGAGGTCGGGGGCGACCTGGGCGGGTGTTCGAATTAGGGTTAGGGCTTCCTCTCGAGATCTCTCTCTCTTTATGTGGAACTCTCGATCGGTGTTATGCACGTAGGAACTGCTACTAGCAGCCTGCTGTTATACTAAGGGAGGGGTCGGGCTTTGCTTGTTGGGCTCGGGATTGTCTTACTGTGGGCCGGTCTCAGCTGAGCCTTAAAGGCTCGGTTTTCTTTTATCTATTCTTTTTTTTTTTTCTATGCTGCTCGGGTTTGGGAGGGATTAGGGGCTCGGGTCCACTGTCGAATTCCTATGGGCTCGGACCTGGGCTCCAATGGGTTGAGCTGAAATGATTTATTTCCTTTCCTATTTGTTTATACAAATCCACACACACATATATATATATATATATATATATATATATATATATATACACTTACACACGTATACGAATATTCGTATATATACGTATATACACATATACAATATATATATATATATATAAAAAAAAAAAAAATATATATATATATATATATATATATATATATATATATATATATATATATATATATATATATATATATATACACTTACACACGTATACGAATATTCGTATATATACGTATATACACATATACAATTTTATACATATATATATTTTATATATCCATGTACATATATATACACCTTAATAAATTATGAATATATATACATGCCTATTTAATCAATATATATATATATATATATATATATATATATATATATATATATATATATATATATATATATATATATATATATATATATATACCACACACACATTTACCTATATATATACGTATACGATATTTATATCTATATACATATTTCTATATCTATTATCTCTTATAACATTTAATATATTTCATAACCAAAATAATAATATTAATAATAATGATGTATATACCCTTCATGTACAGTCTAAAAATCACCATTTAAATAAAATAAATTAATAATAAAATATTTTAAAAATTTCGGGGAGGGGAGCTACAAATCTATCCACCTTAAAAATAATTTCGTCCTCGAAATTCTAATTCATAGCTATTCTTTAAATTCAAAAAGAACTATACCATTACCCTAATTTCCTCGAATTTTTAATTCCTCAAAAATAGTTCATGTCCTTCTCCCTGTCCATTTTGGCAACTACAAATATCGAGTATTTCTACCCACCTTTGGTCACACTACTCCCTCAGAGCTAGGTCACTAAAATTTTATAATCATCCAACCAGTTGCTCAAAATCTTCCAAGGGATATATATCGCCTATGGTATCTATAATTCTCGCATATCTATCAAGCAATCCAAAATTCAATTATCAACTAACTTATACTATAACCTCTGCTAAATTCTAAGCAACACGGTTATCGACCCCCAAAATAGGAAGGACGAGAGTCAATGGTACGAAAAGACGAGGAAGAATAACTGTGAACAAGCACGAGGTTTCAAGAGCGGTAGAGGATATCAAATGATACCGATAAAATAGACCTTATGAACCATTGACTTATTAGCTAGATTGGGGCTACTCTGTTCCAATCACTGACTAACTCCGAAGAGACCCTTCGTTTCTTAGAGAGGCTTGCAACCTATGCACTACGAAAATTCTGTTCTCGAAATTAAAACTAAGCACGATTTCATGATAGAACAGAATTTGGGAAATCAAGATTTTGATCTTTTTCGTGGTTATCTAAACATACGAACAAGGGATATAAGTATAATACAAGATCGTATCTCGATCTCCAGGTAAACGGGATAAGGTTATGAATGGCTCCACATTCTAAGAGTGGAGACTACATAATAGGTGTAAGGACCTACTTCAATTGGTTCGGTTTTATAGACCAACTACGGGGGTTTGTCTGGAGGGGTTTTACTGGGCCTTAATGGGTTTCCTATTTGGATCTCACTCGTTGGTTGGGTGAACCTTGAATCTCAATCTGTATGGACTGAACAAGATTCCAAGGTAAACTATGTCTGCTAGGTTAGGGTAACCTAGAATAGGTTTCCACCCAAATGGTTGTGCTAGTTGCTTGTCAGATTGATTTTCTAGATCCTTAAAGCCCAAAACAGTGCCTTCAGTGACCTTTGTGTTTAAGTAGCACGAGAAGACACAATTTAGTGGCACACTAGTGACAGGTGCGTAGTGGGTTTCAAGTAGATCACCACCATATGTTGGGTTGAATGGTTTGGGTCGAGATTAAGTCTCTAATTGGAGTCGGGAAGTATACCGGTATTATGGTAAGGGTTATAGCTAATTCTTATGTCCTGAAAGTCGTACCCCAAAAATAGAGTACAAGGAGACGGGTTTGAGTGGGACATGATATACCTAGAGGAAGGTGGACTCGTCTAGATCTTGCATATAAAATTTGTTGGAAGGTACCAGCTGGTCTTGTGCTCCGAATATTAACGACACGGCCGGGGACACAAGATAATCTAAATGGAAAGTGGAAGTCTATAGGGCACTAACTACCATCCTAATGGAAATCGTTCTAATCAATCGGTAAATCTTGTATATCCCAAAAATTTTGGAAGGCTTACAGTCTACCCACCTTAGAATTTAGGGCATGGTCTTAGGAATAATGAGGTTAGAAGGATTTCAATGTCAGGATATCGCACCTCGATTTTTGGTAATAAAGAATAAGGTACGACGTAACGGAATATGGTAGATATAAGTCAAGTCAAAAATCGTTCCTCACAAATTGGAAAATGAGTGTGTACCATGACACATGGTCGAGAAAATAGAATGACATGCTTGTCCACCGTATACAAGAGTTGTCGACGGGGTAACCAACTCTAGGGCACAACGCATGAAGAGAATTCTATCCACTGAGTCGTGAATCTCTATTGGTGTCAACCTGCCATACTATTGTCACATGAGTCGTAGTGATCATGTATTGTTGTTGACAACTGGTAGGTCATAATATAACCGGATATTTAAGCTATGGTATTGGGTAAGCTAGTGACTGTGGGGTTCCCATACTTGTTAGGCTTTAACAATAAAATTTATATAACTAGAGTAATATTTGTTGGAAACTAATCTCGGGGTGAGTGTCTACCATAGTCACGGTAAATTATTGTCCTTAGCCTTGTCTATTCATCTCATGTCTAAACTGTGGCCTTTGGTCGAGGGGCGGTTGAGTCAAGGCATAAGGGTTGAAAGTATAGGCAAAATTCAAGAAAATATTTAGAGACACAATGAATTTTTTTTTGAGAATGGAAATAGTCTCCTGGGTTGGCATTACGACTAAAGGTAAAACCCTAATCATTCTTAAATTCAGATGGCTTGAATGTCCCGATAACAGTTTGGGGTCGAGAGGAGAACGAGTAACTCGATCACATGGCCGGCTGATGATGACTACCCTTGTGTATACAACTACCATAGCTATGGGGATACTCGGTATCTCTCTACCAATTACGAGCTTCTGTCTTTCCAAATCAGTGAAAGACAAAAACAAGAAAGAGTTCAAGAAAGATGTTACTGAATACAATCACGTGATTCAAAGGCGAACGTATAATTCGAGAGGAATTGTCAAGCAGTTGCGGATGAGATCCTAGATACCTATATATCTCCATCCACGTAGTGTAATTAAACAAAGAGCGAACCAAATGCATCATGGTTGATCAGACCATAATACACTGATTCTGACTAGACAATAAGTTAGCAGGCGTCCCCACTAAACATATGCCTCGAATCAAGCTCGAGAACAGAGTGAGCTTGCAAAACTAAGCTGTAACAGCAGCGTTTGTTAAGATAGTCGAATACCATTATGCGAGATTTTCGAAAGAAGGCACAAGTAGTTCGAGTTTTGTGAGAATCAACCTTACCCGGTGTTCTGGCCTATACAGTCTTCCCACTATCTTCTTATTCATAAGACCTTGGTCAACCAATGGGTAATGGACTTCTAAATTTCATATTCCAGGTAAACCTATTAGTGTCAGTCAATTACCTCGTCAATAAGTCACAAGGACTATGGAATGCTAGGTCGGGAGACATGCTAATTTATAAACTTTCACTAACATTGGCTTTGGATCTTATGGATCATACATGGCATTGTCCTACCCTCTATGGTATCCCAACTTGTAATCATTTTTGAAATCATTTCACCGCAGATTACGCCACGCCCGTATACTCTGGCTGTGGTAAACCCTTGGTTTCTTGATTCAAATGTGATAGGCCATCAGACACTCTACCTATATTGACACAAAGGTATCTAAGACCTAAAGAAGTCAACGAGAACATAGTTTCTGCAATGTTCCATAGACTATGATTCTTCGTAACGATTCCAATTCTATGGGTTGTGCCTTGCCAGTGCGCTGCCGGCTGCAGGGAACCCACACTCTCCACTCTCAGGTAATTGGCGATAGTGCGCTGCTGTCTAGCCACTATGAGTTAACTAACATTTCTTTAACTATATCTATAAGAATTCATGAGCTTCTAGAGATTCAAACATGTTGCCTATGAAATAGAGCGTAGGTATTTGTCTATCGTTCGCAACCCTTTAACATAAAAGATTTAACAGGGAGGAATAACTGAAGACAGAAATACAAATATCCTAGTATCTATTTCATATGTACTCAAGCCTTTGAGGGAAAAAAACTTGAATCGAACTAACTCGAGGTTCATACATGGGTAACATAATTAGAAATTTTATAAAAATAATAATAATTTTTAGGCGAATTAGGAACTAAATAGGCAATTCGGACTAAGATATGAGGATGATATCTAAAGGCAAGGAGAAGGAATTGGATAATTTATCTAGGCGAGATCATCAATTCCAGGAAGCTCTGCTTCTCCAAGTGAATAATCTATCCACATTGGACCATATCTTCCAATCAAGAGGTAATAGTGTGCCTATGAGGATCTGACAAACTATCAAAATTAATAACTCCTTATCTAAATTTCATGGCCTAAACTACCCATCAGTAAATTTGTATAAGGGACTCCTAGTCCTAGTCATTCTCGTAAATTAAATTAATTTCTAATTCGTGAATGAGCATTTCTAGTCGCAGGCTCGCAATAGTACGGCTAACTTAAGTACTATCACGAGTTCACAAGATTTGTGAAGAAAGACCTGCATGGGCCACCACAAAAACTTGTCACGACCCGCACCCGTTTTTTTTTTTCTTTTTAAAACAGATACGAGACGTGTCCAAGCCAGCCTACGCCGCAGTGTCGGCGGTAGTACGCTGTCACGGCCATGAAGATCCAAAATCACAAATAATGCTCATTCATAAAATTAATTTAATTTACAATGATCACAAGTTTTACATTTTGCAGAAAATATAAACTTGTATATATAAAAGAATAACTACAACTCCACTATCTAACTAGTCTCTAGGCTTTTGACTGCAAGTATTCCCGTCTCTCCCCAAGCTAAGTGAATCCACGGCTAACCTGAAAATGTTGGTTTTCAGTCAGGAATGGAACGAGCACAATCCACTGAATGCAATTTCAAATAAAGAAAATGACTATAAAACAAAAGTTAGACATCAATCATGAGTTTTGAAAATAAACAGTAAATATACTTTTCTACCGTTAGAAGTACATTTGACATGTGATCGGTCTGGGGTGCTACACCACACGGTCTACGATATCTACTTGCAGAATATAAACACTGTCTACGATGTCTACTGCATAAAATAAACAATGTCTACGATATCTACAATGTCTACGATATCTACAATGTCTACGATATCTACAATGTCGACAATATCTACAATGTCTACGATATCTACAATATCTACGATATCTACAATGTCTACGGTCGGATCACACATCCTTGGTACTTCTCATTCCCGACTCAATAATTTATAATAGAGTATAAAAATCACATAACCAATGACTAATCAATGAAATATAGTAAAGATCAATATCGAAATGCAGACAATAAATTGTACTCGCCTGTGGTCCTGTGCTGGTGAAACCGATGATCCAAACCACTCAATATGCCACTATAGTCAAAACCCGTACAACAGTCCCCGGAAGCTGAAATAAACAATACCAATGATCTCAGAATAGTCCAATTAGCTAGGATTGCCTGTCCTTACGTCCAATTCTGGACATAGGGGCAAAACGGTAATTTCGGGCAAAAACGAGGTCCGCCGTTGGACCCGCTTTGCACCGAAAAGTGTGCCAGACTCAACGGTCTCTAAAGTCGTCAAACTATATGTCTACGAATCCAGTTTTTCGATACGAACCCAACCGTATGTCCAGAGTTGGATTCCGGCGGGCCGTGCACAAAATCGCCCGTTGAGTGGGACCGTGGGGCCCGCAGAACGACGTCAGATTCGACTGTCTCAGAATTGGACCAAACTTGGCATACAGGACCCAAAAAACGATACAGTTCTGTTGGCGCAAGTTTCGTCTCGATCTGACGATCGTGCACAAAGTAATTGGAGAATTTGCAATGTGCACGATACGGAGAATTTTGACGGATACGCATCAAATTCATCGCGCACACGTGACCAATTGGAATTCCGTCAAAGCCCACACGACCACGAAGCCGTTACGCAGCTTTCGATGCTTTCGGTTCGCGACCACGTCGTCCCGATTGGCGTGACGCACGTCGTGTGGAACAATTTTCTAGTTTTCGAAACAGGTTTTTCTCAATATTGGAAAGCCGATTTCTCGGCACACAGCGATCAAAATTGATTTCTGTAAAAAGGGTTCTCTAGCCCTATATGTTGGGTTTAACTTCTGTTCAGAAAGTTTTCTGATTCGAAGAAGAAATTGGTGGGAAATTCGATGTCAAGTTGGGTGTTTGGACTGGTTTTGTGTCCTGTTCTTGAACAGGTTTTCGATGATGTTCGTGTTCGTTTTATGATGCGTATATCGCAGCACAAATCGAAGTATCAAAAGGGAATTGAAGTTGGTTATATTGTCAACGTACCTGAAAAGACGACGCGCAAAACGGCGCGACGAGGCGACGGAAAACTTCGCGCGAAGTGGGGCGCTGGGACTGCTGTCGTCCTCTGTTACGCGCATGGCGCACGCGCGGTTTTCCTCCGCCGGCTGGCGACGTGTGCGGCGGCGCACGGCCACAGGTGGTACGCCTGAGGTCGGGGGCGACCTGGGCGGGTGTTCGAATTAGGGTTAGGGCTTCCTCTCGAGATCTCTCTCTCTTTATGTGGAACTCTCGATCGGTGTTATGCACGTAGGAACTGCTACTAGCAGCCTGCTGTTATACTAAGGGAGGGGTCGGGCTTTGCTTGTTGGGCTCGGGATTGTCTTACTGTGGGCCGGTCTCAGCTGAGCCTTAAAGGCTCGGTTTTCTTTTATCTATTCTTTTTTTTTTCTATGCTGCTCGGGTTTGGGAGGGATTAGGGGCTCGGGTCCACTGTCGAATTCCTATGGGCTCGGACCTGGGCTCCTATGGGTTGAGCTGAAATGATTTATTTCCTTTCCTATTTGTTTATACAAATCCACACATATATATATATATATATATATATATATATATATATATATATATATATTTGCACATATAATTATCTATATACCCGTACACGCGTATATACATATACACATATATACACGTATCCAATATATATATATATATATATATATATATATATATATATATTTTTTTTTTATATATATATATATATATATATATATATATAAAAAAAAAATATATATATATATATATATATATATATATATATACACTTACACACGTATACGAATATTCGTATATATACGTATATACACATATACAATTTTATACATATATATATTTTATATATCCATGTACATATATATACACCTTAATAAATTATGAATATATATACATGCCTATTTAATCAATATATATATATATATATATATATATATATATATATATATATATATATATATATATATATATATATATATATATATATATATATATATATATATACCACACACACATTTACCTATATATATACGTATACGATATTTATATCTATATACATATTTCTATATCTATTATCTCTTATAACATTTAATATATTTCATAACCAAAATAATAATATTAATAATAATAATAACAACAAAATACCATAACCGATAATAATACTAATATTATTTAATAATCAACTCAATAGCTTAATACTAAATAATAATACTAAAAATGCAATAGGTCTATAATGATATATATACCCTTCATGTACAGTCTAAAAATCACCATTTAAATAAAATAAATTAATAATAAAATATTTTAAAAATTTTGGGGAGGGAAGCTACAATTTATTTTCCTCAACCACCATCCTTAGGCAAGTACAACTTGCTCAAAAGTAGAGATTTGTGCATTTTTCATTTTAGATTTTTCCTTTGATATTATTTGTCTATATTGTTCTTCTCTTCATTCTCTACAAGTTTAGTTCTTGGAGTTTTTGATTTTAATGGCTAGTTTGGTGTAGATCTAAGTTTCTAAAACTAGGGTTTTATGTATTTACATTGTTTTGATCTACCAAATTTGGTTATTTTCAAAAACTAATGGTCATAGGTTGTAGGAAATTTGATTCTACACAATTTTGACCTTTGAAAAGATAGATTTCGACTTGTTTTGAGGAAGTTATGGCCAAAATAATATTTGGATATTTTCTATGTCATCAGTCCTGGTTTTGGCAGGGACGATGAATAGTGCCGCTGTATAGTGCCGCATAATGCCGAGCCGCATAAGAATGCTGCATAGTGCCGAGCCGCATAAGAATGCTGCATAGTGCCGTATAGTGCCGAGCCGCATGAGGATGCTGCATAGTGCCGCATAGTGCCGAGCCGCATGAGAATGCTGTATAGTGCCGCATAGTGCCGAGCCGCATAATAATGCTGCATAGTGCCGCATAGTGCCGAACCGCATAAGAATGCTGCATAGTGCCGCATAGTGCCGTATAGTGCCGAGCCGCATGAGGATGCTGCATAGTGCCGCATAGTGCCGAGCCGTATGAGGATGCTGCATAGTGCCGCATAGTGCCGAGCCGCATAAGAATGCTGCATAGTGCCGCATAGTGTCGAGCCGCATGAGGATGCTACATAGTGCTGCATAGTGCCGAACCGCATAAGAATGCTGCATAGTGCCGTATAGTGCTGAATAGTACCGCATAGTGCCTATTTTGGCTGTTTTTGGCTATTTTAAGTCTTATTTGGCTGAATTGTGGCCAGAATTTCTCCTAACTCCTAACATGAAAGTTGTAGATCTTTGTCTTGGCTTCAAGAATCTTCATGACTAGCAAGCTCTTCACACCCTAAGTGCATAGTACCTTCTTGTTCTATTTTTCTCTTGTATTTTGGTCCTCATTTCTGATCTAACTCCTATGCGTATGCTGGATAACCCTATGTGTGTACTAAGGTACAATCTATGTGAGCATCGATGTGCTATCCTATGTGCTAAGTGTTCCTATGTGATACCTGTCAGTACCTCCAAGAGTCCAGCATTTACATAGCAATTGGTCAGTAGCAATGACGTGGCATTGTTGTGTGTCGCATTACACCAAGAAGGGGGTACATACGTATGACTCTATGAGCCCGTAAGGATCACTTCTTGGGGTACTCGTACAATGTACGACATATAGGGGAGTGAGCATGTGACCACGACATGTGAACTCCGAGAATAACCTAGGGATTAACTGGGCAACTAACTTGGTAGATACATTGGGTGGGAAGAATCCCGAGATCGTGCCATACTAGCCACCCCAGGACCAGTCCTGACGTGTCGAGTTGGCCACCACGGATATGGTTTCATTCGCCTATAGCGGATGGCTATATCCGACTCCTACGAGCTATGTGTTATATGTTTTAGCGCGGTAGCCCTCCGGGGGACCGGTGCATAATCAATGTGCTATATGTCTTATGGTTTGGCTAGCCCTGCTGGGTTGACACGATCTGAGGATTCCTTTTAATCATTATCGCGGAGATAACTCCGCCAAATATAGAAAGCCGCATGAATGAATGGCCGCTTGAAAAATGACTTGACTGTGCCTTATAACTTCCGTTAGTAGCCAAGGGACATGGACTGTCATGGTGCGTGGTCCAACCCATGTCCTTGTTTGGTTGTTGGGTTGGGCTATCGTGCTAGGACAGGCTGTGGACCGAGGTTACGACCGAAAGCTTTTATTATTACTAATATTATTATTATTATTATTTGCTTGGATTTTATCTCACACTTTTGTGCTTCCTTGTGGTACTTGCTATTCGGGGCTGACCCCGCTGGTTTTGTTTGGCCAGATCTCGTAGCAGCGCCTGAGGATCCAAACTTCCTTCCCGACGTCAATGGTGCATACTAGGAGCATGGCTGGCGGGGGACTCGAGTGGGTTTCTTCTTCACCACTCTAGTATCTTTACTTATGTTCTGGCGTTTAGCCACCGGCACCTGTTAGCCGGCTAATCTGGATATTTTGTCTTGCATAATTTATAATTAAATCAGACTGCAGCTGAAAACAATTATGTACCTATGACTCTCTGGGCTAGCTAACTTATAAAGCTAGATCCCCATGATCATTTTGATGGTGCGTCGGGGACGCCTTACTGCTTTATCTTATATGATCATTATTTACTGCTTCTTGTTTGATTGATTGAGACCTAGATGCTCTGTGAGACCATAGGAGACTTGATTGTAGCATGCACCCCCTTGTCTCTTGACAGCCACAATCGCCGTATGACGTTTATATACCTCGTATGGAGTAGCTGGCCTAGTCCGTCTCCGTATTTCGGTACTGGGGCGTGACACGACTCGCGAAGGTTGAAGCATTGAAGACAAAAGTGTCAGTTGGGACTTCACTGTAGAGGCTCCCGGGACACAAAGTTCGGCAACTGAACGAGGGACCGGTTCGTGAAGCAGATAGGGTATCCCTCTGATTCGAGGTAGCATCAATCGAAAGAGCACCTCCTAGGGCCCCTCCCTGAGAAGGAGTAAGATCCCAGGGCATCCTTCTCTTCGAAGCTAAACGATAGAAGGCCGTCAGCGGCAACTGGCGGTCAAGTTGTCGCATGTACAGCACTATGTCTTTTGCAGAAAAGAACCAGTCTTCTTTGACCTTCAGTATCTTCGCTTCAGTGGAGATCAGGCGGTCGCCGAACAAAAAGGCGGGTTTCAAGAAGGTCACATCCTCGGATTCAGCAGATTTCAGTTTTCCGCTCTCCATCATACTCTGGAGGAAAGTCGGCAACTGGTTATGGATCTGCAGCATCCTCTCAGGAGGTTGATCCTGTAAGATAACACCCTTGGCAGGGTTGACAACCGCCTCATCAAAATCAACTCCCATTTGACAAAGAGAAGCATCCAGAAGGACCTCATTCAGCAACGAAATCGTCATCGATACTGGCACAACAAAAATCAAAGGTCAGGCATAAAGACAAAGTGTGTCAAAGCAACCTGGCACGTCATCAGGGTGTAAACCCGTGCGCCTCAGTGAAAGGCTTCGGCACATCATCAGGGCGTAAACCCATGCGCGTCAGCAAAGGCTTCGGCGCATTCAGGGTGTAAACCCATGCGCGTCCGCAGTTAAACCTCGGTGCATGATAAAGGCCTAAACCTATGCACGTCGGCGGGGTGAAACCTCGGCGAGGACAGAAGTCTATGCGCGTCGGCAGAAGAGAGTTAGGGCATGTCAACTCAGTCGCATGATCCAAAGACCGCCTGAACAAAGAAAGTAGTGAAAAAGACGACACCCACCCGTCACAGCGGGGCGAACGTCGGCCGGAGTTACAATGGTGATAGGGGCATCCCCCTCGGCATACTCCACCGGCTCCTTTCCCTTGCCAGCACCGCCGCGAGGAGTCTTGGGAGCCATTTTTTTAAGAAAAAAAGTTAGGGTTTTTGAAGAAGAACTCTAAAGAAAACAAAAGCAATGAGAAGAAGAACTCTCTCTCTCTCCATCTCTCGCCTATTTATAGGGCTTGGTCGCACGCGTGAACCGATGATGTGTGATCTCAGCCGTCGCCTCGGGTTCTGTGAAGAGATAACCACAAATAAAACCAAAAAAGATCATCATTAATCTTTTTTTACCGAGGCGACATCATTTGCACTAACTGAGCGGAGCATGCGCCCAACACTGACGCGCGGAGTATCTATGCGCCCTGACGGTCATGCGCCTCCACTACCATGCTTCTTATTCAAAGTATTCCAAAATTTATCCAAAAGTTTTAAAAACTTTGAAGGGGGTCTTGTAGAAGCATGGAATTTCAGAACCAGAAAGTCTATGCGCCAGACTACATGCGCCAAAGCTTGGACAAAGTGCTTTACAACAAAAAGCAACAAATATAGACATTGAAAGATGACTTTTTATTTAACATATAAAAGTCTATTACATGTCTAAGAAAGACTGTACAAAGGAGAAAGAAAAGATCCTAAGTCTACAGCCAGCAATCAACATGCGCCCTCGGCCAGGCGCATCCCAACATGCGCCCTCAGCCAGGCGCATCCCACCATGCGCCCTCAGCAAGGCGCATCCTTTTCAGCAGCTCAGTTATGTGCACCCTCAGTTATGTGCATCCCTTGGGCAGCTCGGTTATGTACATCCCTTCAGCAGTCCAGTTATGTGCCGCTCTTCCAGCCAGGCTCACTTGATAAATGTTTCGACTAATGAAGTATTTATTGAGCAGAACGAGGGTGGCAATCAACCCTCTAGCCCAGGAAGGGAAAAGAACCACAAGCCAACCTGTGGCCAGGGGAGGCTTCGAAAGAGCCTCCAAAGCCAAAGGAAGACCGTGATCGAAATCGTGGCCAAAGGAGCAGCTTTCAACACAACCAGAATGGGCTACACCCATTTTAAAGAAAGAAAGAGCCACCAAAGCCGTAGCACCGCAATCCCGATCTACGGCTCTTCCGGCACAACGGAGACGAGGCTCGTGCATCCCTACCTTTGGATGCAACAGGCACCTTCCGCCTGCCTCGGAAGCCCTCGACTCCGACTTTTGGATGTAACAGTCACCTTCAAGTGCATCAATGAAGACATTGCGTCGTATCTTCACCCTCGGGAGCATCTCGTCAACAGAATGCATTCGAGTAAACGAGTTCATGTCGAAAAGATGTGAGAGAACGAGAGGCCAACCCTCTCTCCATACCACTATTTATAGGCCGGGCAAATCAAACCCATGCGCCAAGTGGATGGCTCTTCGAATTCCGTGCAATGAATTTGCATTAAATGGATGAACCGGACGCTTCGAATTCAGCCAAGTCAAAACGGCTATTTAAAGCACTCGAAGAACGTAACAGTTGCACCATCAAAGACGTCTCACGAAGCGGATGCGCCGGCCAGACCGCGCATCACACAGACGCACCCTTTAACATCAAGCGCATCACATAGACGCGCCCTTCAGTACCAAGAGCATCACAGGGGATGCGCCCTCATGCGCCTAGTGGAACGCCAACCGACGCGCCCACTCAGCTGTCCATCGAATGTCACAAACATTAAATGCTGAACTGACAGAGTTGGCAGCACGTCTCCCAAAGTCTGAACAGTCGACAGCTTTTTCAGAAGACGAAGCATCGCCAACGTCAGCATCATTATTACTCCCCTCCGACGGCTACTGCCACGTGGCCACCTAACCATCTCGCATGCACCTCCGCGGCCATGCGCCCAAATCTGCATATGCCTCAAAAGCTGTGCACCTCAGACTTTTCACCGATCCCTAAAGACAGAAAAAAAGTCACTGTTACAACTCTGCATGCGCCTCAAAAGCCATGCGCCCCAGACTTCTCTCTGATCCCAAAAGACATGAGTAAAGTCACTACTGAAGCTCTGCATGCGCCTCAAAAGCCATGCGTCCAGAATGGTTCATGACTCCTAAAGGTTACGAGCCAAAGTCTCCTCATGCGCCCAATCCTAGGCGCATCCTACCAGATCATTCCCCCACCAAATCTGAGATCTCCGAGCCATGGGTCGACGACACGTGTCTTTTGACTCAGCTCATCCAAGATCTCAGCAACAGAAAGATCTTCTTCTCCGCTACGTGCCGGTTCACAACAGCAACATGAAGAAGCCAACCCCCTCGATCAGGGCACATCGTCCATGTGCCTCCATCAGCAATCAACACGTGGCGTCCCCGCATACAGGCGCATCCTACATATGCGCGCATGAGCAGCCAGCCTGCAAAACTATAAATAGAGGGATCATTTTCTTCTTTTACACACACACGGACCGACCTACGTGCACACATATCAACCTCCACAGCGAACAGACAGAGACTTCGCACCACCAGAGAGGCAGATACAGACACTCAACGTCTTCTTCCTCTCAGTAAGCTCCAGCACCCAGAGCAATCCAGACCTTCAGAGAACCGATAACCGTCGTCAGATCGTCAACGGAGTCAACGCATTACCACTCACTCCATTGGCACAAGGAACCCAGATTAAACAAAAGTGTACTCCTAGGACTACGTCTAAGTCCTATATTGTAACACTGTTCTGTTTGTATTGAAATTTACAATCAAAGAATTTTAATGGCAAACAGGACTGTCAAATTTTTTGACAATCCTAAAGGTAACATGCAAATTAGGACTGTCAAAATTTTTATCAGTCTACTATAAATTACGGACAACCAAAATTTTTTGACAGCCCAATTACAAAAAATGTCAAGCTGGAGTGTGTCAGATTGCTTACCGATAGTGCTTAGGAAGAACCGAGGTGTTATACGAAAGGAGCAAAATGAGGGTTCAAAGGATTCGATGATCAGATTCCTTCATTGAATAGAGTTTCATCAATATCTCCTACAATGGTCAGATAGAATTCAATAATTTGGGAGAACAAAATACATGAAAACTTTATCATCAAATTTTGTCGAAAAAATATTGAACAATGTTCGAATATTTGTCAGAGGAATACGAAATTGGATTGGAGTGGACTTGGGAACACAACTTCTGGATTTAGGGTTTTGGAGAGAAAATGTGAAGAATAAGACAAATGAAATAAAAACAAAATTGACTTATATAGTATGTAGTGGGCAGTCATAAATATATATTTTTTAGTAGCAGAGTTGTAAATAAAAAAAAGAAATAGACGCGTCCGGAGTAAGTTTTGATGCGTCTTTATAATTTGCCAAAAAAGATCATGAGTGAAACGACATTGCAGAGTCCCGCCAAAATCTCGTCCTCCGTACTATCGGATCGGAGGGTCCGGGCGGAAACCGCATTCACGTCCGTTCGATCCAACGGTCGAGGACGACGGGATTCTTGCAAAATTTCGCGGACGGGACTCTCAATGCGGACCATATATATATATATATATATATATATATATATATATATATATATATTGATGTTATATAAATATTTGAAAATGTTATATAAATATTTGAAATTCAACAAAAGTTTAATGTGTCTAAATACTTGGTCTAATAAGTTAAGAATATAAAGGGGGACAACCCATCCACCCATCCCCCAACTCCCATCTTCCCAAGCAACCCACCACCCCCATCCCCAATTCTAACAAATTACATAAGAGATGTGGTAGAGCAACCACATCCACCATCTCAAGTTTTCCTCCTCCTCCTCCTCTTCCTCCTCCAGTTCTTGATATATCGGATCCGGTACCAAGATCCGCCATGAGAAAGGCGAGATCGCCCGTCGCGGCGGCGGCGGCGGCGGCGGCTGTAGGATCCGGATCCGAACCGGCGTCCCGCTACCGCGGGGTCCGGAAGCGGCCGTGGGGCCGGTTTGCCGCCGAGATCCGGGACCCGTGGAAGAAGACCCGGGTCTGGCTCGGCACCTTCGACTCCGCCGAGGACGCCGCCCGCGCCTACGACCTCGCCGCCCGCCGCCTCCGCGGCCCCAAGGCCAAGACCAACTTCCCCTCCTCCTCCTCTGACGATCTCCTCCGACCCCCTCACCACCAGTTTCCACCCCCTCCCGTCCTTCCTCCGATCCACCGGCAGCAGCAGCACCAGATCCAGCCGCAGCGGCCCGCCAGCAGCAGCCACAGCAGCACCGTCGAGTCCTTCAGCGGGCCCCGCCGGGTCAGTCTCGTCCGGTCGGCGCCGCCTGTCGTCGAGAGGACGGACGGCGAGGATTCGGACTGCCACAGCGACTGCGGATCGTCGTCGTCGGTTGTCGATGACGGGGAAGGAGATGTTGTCGCGTCGGTCTATTATGGTCAGCAGAGGACGCCGCTGCCCTTCGATCTGAACTTGAGCCCGCCGATGGAAGAGGAGCTGCAGGCGACTGCGCTGAGGCTTTGATGCTTCATTCGTAAAATTTTCTTCCTCTTTTTTTTTTTTCTTCTTTTAATTACTATTTTTGGGTTTTTTTTTTCCCCTTCTTTTCTTTGGGTGGGTTTCTAAATGTTATGGTTATGATGATGATTATCTCCGTTATTTTGTGTGGGAGATATGGATGGGATGAAGATGAAAGTTGGTGTTGAAGATCGATGGATTTGAATGGTGGTTTAAGGATCCATCTTTCCTGTACAAAGAAAAATCTTTATGCTGCTATGCTAAGAATTAGTTTGGAAGGAGAAAAAAAAGGTGTTAAAAGTTCCTCTTCTTGATTATATGTTCTTGTGCAGCTACTCCAGAATCCACTGGACACGTTAAAATAGGTGTTGAATTTGTGTCGACATCGTGTCATATGGGTGTAGGTACAGAGATGTAGTCGTTTCGTTGTTTGCAGGACACGGCACATGTAAACTGTGCTCTTGGCACGGTTACCCTGGGGAGGGGATGGGGGGATTGCAGATCTATTGTCTCGGATATTTTGTACCATCGGTGACATCTCTAATTTTGACTTTTCTTATCCATAATTATAGAAGAAGATAGAATTGGTACAAAATATCTGGAACAATAGATCCGTTCTCCACCCACGGGGACTCACTTTTGTCACACCCTTACAGCATGGCACAAGCAGTCGGTGGTGGTGGTGGTAGACGGTGATGTAGTGTGATTTGATTATGATTCTTGAACAAGTGACTTAAATGAGAGGTAACATGGGTTGAGGCCTGATGATTTTGTTGGCTTGATCATTGGGTTGGGCTATTGAGTGCAAGTGTCAGTTTTGCTGGTGATAGAGTGGTGGTGGTGGTTGTTGATTGTACTGGAGAGCTTTAGATTTTTGAAGCAAGAGTGCTAGAAAGAATATGCTCTTGATAATTTTCCTTTTGCTAGAAGTTGTCTAGAAAAAACTAAATCTCAAGATTGTTCAAGCAGATACGCTGAGTTACTTCTATCATTCTGCTTCCCACTAGATGTCTCAAATTTTCATTATGGTAGAATGGACTCTGCCAGAATAAGTACCCATGTTGGAATTCTCTAGAACTCTTTACCTCACAATCAATTCCCTGAATTCAAGGCTATGTTCAATTTGCTGAATTCTGTTCTATGTTCAAAATGGGTCTTTGACCTGCAAGTACTAGCTATATAACAACAACAATCTTTAACCCGCGTCACAACTCTAGAGTTGTATTGAAGGTTGATGGGTTCAAGAATTTTGTTATACTTTGAAAATACACTTACAACCACTTGAACTTAGTAAACCAGAAATGAGGACTGAAACAGTGAAACTGAAAATTGTTCCTTGGTATTTTGTTGTGGGACACTCAAGATCAGGGACATACCAGTATGCACATGACTAGGGTTAGGTGTATTCACCTCACATTCATGAGGAAAAGTTTCTAGCTGACATGCAAATTATTGAAATGATTCGAATGCAATCTATAGAACTCTCCTAATTGTATTCCAATGTGTGATTGAAAACTAGTTGATGGACCGTCTCATTTCCAATACAAATAAATCTTACCAGGATCCAGCTTACAAATTCTTATACGGAAGTATTTGGAACTCATAAAATGACAGTCAAATTAAGATTTTGTCCATTTTTGTTAATCTATTGACACATAAATCTGTAATTCCATATATGTCATGAACATTATTGTGGACTATACTGGGCTTCCTAAAATGTTCTTCACCTTCTCTTTATATTCTACTTGTGCACGAGTAGCAGCTATTGGTCTTGTAATGAGTAATTGGAATGACAGCTTTTTACATGAGAACTGTTGGGCCTTATAAATTTCATTCATAGTCCACATGAAAATAATATATGAGGGCCTCTTATAGTCCTCTTCACTAAGGCTGTGTTTGGTAATAAGGATGGAAAAGTGGAAGGAAGGAAAAAGATTCACTAAGGCTGTGTTTGGTAGGAAGGATGGAAAAGTGGAAGGAAGGAAAAAGATAAGAATTCATTTTCCTTCCATATGGAAAGGAAAGATCATTTTCTTCCTTTAAAAGATAAGAGATACATTTTTCTTTGTTTGGTATAAAAAAAATGGAAGGAAAGAAAGTAAAAAAATATAGGGTTTACCAATTCTACCCTCAACTAAAAACACTTATTTACCATTTGACTTCATAAATAATTTTTAAATAATACATTCATATGGGGATATAATTGTTAATTAATACAAGCCTCCACTTTTCCTTCCACTTTTGGGGGGATTGGATTTCTTAGGTTATGAGGGAAAAGTAATCCCTCCACTTTTCCTTCCTTCCTATTTTCCTTCCA
This sequence comes from Iris pallida, assembly GCA_029216955.1. Taxonomy (NCBI): domain Eukaryota; kingdom Viridiplantae; phylum Streptophyta; class Magnoliopsida; order Asparagales; family Iridaceae; genus Iris; species Iris pallida. The sequence continues at coordinate 45,049,153 of JANAVB010001800.1, forward strand.
TACAAGAAATAGGGAAAAGTGGAGGGATTACTTTTCCCTCATAACCTAAGAAATCCAATCCCCAAAAAGTGGGAGGAAAAGTGGAAGGAAAAGTGGATGCTTGTAGTAATTAACAATTATACCCACATATGAATGTATTATTTAAAAATTATTCATGAAATCAAATGGTAAATAAATGATATTAATTGAGGATAGAATTGGTAAACCCTATATTTTTTACTTTCTTTCCTTCCACTTTTTCTTCCATAACAAACAAAGAAAAATGCATTCCTTATCTTTTCCATCCTTGCTACCAAACACAAAGGAAGGAAATGAGTTTTCCTTTCCATATGGAAGGAAAATAAATCCTAATCTTTTTCTTTCCTTCCACTTTTCCATCCTTCCTACCAAACACAGCCTAAGCTACACTCAACAATATGTACTATATAGAGAGCCTAATCAAGATTATCATGATAGGTAAGGATGCAATTGTTATATAAAAACCGGTTCATATTATTATAGGATCAAATTTTATTTTCTTTTATATTTCCCTCAAATTGCTACTTCTCATAGCGTGGTGGTGGAATCGAAATAATTTTGTTTGGCTTTCACAATTTCAAGTTTTTATGGTCTAATTCTAATTTCTGGTTCAACGAGGCTACCTACAAATCTGTGATTAGTTCGTAAAAGTCACTGATCAGTCTGATCCTTGTGTTTGTATAACACTAAACATAGACTTGCAAGTTCCAACATTTGTACTCCTTCCTTTGAGAAAATCAAATAACAGTAACACCACAAACTAAATGGGCGAGGCACGCCACTGCTTTGGAGGATGCTCTGCTTTCTTCTTCAACTTAGTTTGCGAGAGTTCAGAAAACCTAAATCTGAGATGTAATTGTGATCATCTGTCCAAAAAGAGATGAAACATGGAAATTTTGGAGTTCCTATAATCATTTTAAGTTTCGTTAGCGACATCTTAGTTCTTAGCCCTGCCTTTTACTTAATTTGAAATGATAATTCATACAATGTTTCTTCCTGTCTGCGAGTCTTGGATTGAACAGTTGGAACTACTTTGCAATTGCAAAAAAAAAAAAAATTGAAGCTATACAGAATAGGAGAGCCAAGATATGTTTAATGGTTAAGTTTGATATTCTTTCCTAGTTTGGTAAGGACTAAAACTTACAATTTAGAAAGGAAGAAGACAAAAATGTCCAAGTAAAACTTGGAATTGATTTGTAACAGTTATTATATCTAATTTACTCTTTAATTTACATTTAAGTAAACAAAAGAAAATATTATTAGTAAAAATTTATGAGATTTTCAGAATAACCTACAGTAGTACAGTAAATTGTTTGCGTCCAGTCATTTGCTGATCAATTTGCTTTCTTTATTAATAGGAAATTGCAATTGCAAAGAGGTTTTTATAATGTCCGATTATCATTGCGGGTTACCAAAACTATTCTCTATTATTACAGTTTTTTTTTAAACATTTATAGCTTCCCTTATAAATTAAGGATAATTTTGTTAACCATTTTAAAATCCGTGAATATTATAAAAGCTTTCTTCACAATTACAGTTTTCTATTAATATTGACCCAATTGACATATTTATCGAAGAATTCACAAATATTGGGATAGTGAGCATCACGCTCCTTGTTGGGAATAGATTCATGTGTATGAAGTGTGATAATTTTTCCTAGTTGTCTTATTGTTATTGGCTCCATTGTAGTGTGTGTGACCCACAGGCAGCAATCAAACCCCCATCACCGACCTCTTCTTTTATGGCTCTACCTGGGTGGCGGGGTTCAACGGTCGGTAGATGTTGAATTCAAGTTGTTAATCGGGCCGGGCCGGGCCGGCCCGAAGCCCACATTGGGCGGGCTGAACCGGGCTCGGGCCAAGCCCAGCCCGGACCGGAGCAGAAAGCGGGCCGGGCCTGGCCCGGCCCGGTGAGGAAATGTGCAGCCCAGCCCGGCCCACAGGACCGGTGGGTGAGGGGCTAGGCCGGGCCGGTTCGGGCCAGCGGGCCGGGCCGGACCCGGGCTTGGGTTGGGCCGGTCCGGACTTGGTTTTTGATTTTTTTTTTTTAAAAAAATTGATAAAGTTTATGTTAAAAGTATATAAAAGTTTATAAAGTTTATAAAGTTTTTATTTGAAAAAATTGAAAAAAATTGATATTTTTATTTGTTTAAGTTAAATTTTTAAAGTATATAAAATTATTTATAAAGTTTATTCTAAGTGTATAAAGTTTATTTAAAGTTTTTTTAAGTATTTGTATAAATTTTAAACATTTTTTCCTCCTTCTTTTTCCGGGCTTGGGACCGGCATAGGCGAAGTTAAAAAATATTTTTTTTATATATTTTTTAATTTATTTAGTTTGTTTGAGTTGTTAATTTAAATTATTTATATTTTACTTACTTACTTTCTTTTAAGTAATATAATTTATAATTTATTTATTTTTTTAAATTACTTATATTTTACTTACTTTCTTTTAAATTATTTACTTTCTTTGTTTGTTTTTTTTGAAAGTATAATTTTTTAAAGTATAAATTATTTACTTTTAAAAATTATTTACTTACTTTCTTTGTTTGTTAAAGTATACATTGAAAGTATAAATTAGAAATTTTTAAAGTATAAATTTTTAAAGTATGCATTGAAAGTATAAATTTTTAAAGTATAAATTTCAAAACGTGTAAATTTTTAAAGTAAAAATTTCGAAAGTGTAAATATCAAAGTTAGTATTCATACCTTTGCCTCATTCTTCTTGCTCCGCTCCAAATGATTCACCCATTCTAAGCGATTCGAAGTCTAGCTCGTTGATGTCGGCACTTTCATCTACTTTGTTTTGAGTTCTTTTCTCGGCTTGGACCCAGTCTTGAACACATACACATGCTTCCAAGATATCTGGCAGCAACCGGCTTCTCTTCTTGCTCAAAATTCTTGAACCTGTACTAAAACATGACTCCGATGCTACCGTGGACACCGGGACCATTAGTAGATCACGTGCTATCATAGAAAGTACAGGATATCTTTTTTCGTGTTTTTTCCACCATTCTAAAATGGTGAAGTGAGTGGAAGAATCGTCTTCTTCCTCATAAGAACTAAGGTATAAAGACAACTCTTGGGTCGGTTGGGAAGATTGTTTTTGTTTCTTCCGTTGTAGTATACTTTTGGCGTGTGTCAACTTAGACACCAAACCAGAGCTACTACTACTACTAGGCCCTTGAGTTGGGCGGGGAGTTGGTGCTTTGTCTTCATAATGAATAACTAATCTATCCAAAGCTAGCTTAACTTCTACTTTTGTGCCACTAACATCAATATTCATGTTCTCTCCAAAGTCATCTAACAATGCATCTACACCATCTAATTTGATTCTAGGATCAAAAATTGAAGACAAGCAATACAATAAAGGTACATCGTCCCAATATTTTTTGAATTTTGCTTCCATTTTCTGTACAACGTAAGCAAAATGGTGGGCAGTTCTATATTTAGAAAATAAGAAAGAAATGTTACAAAGTTCTTGTAAAGCTAAGCAAGAAGTTGGATAGTAAACACCGGAAAGAGTACATGTAGCATTGTAAAAAGTTTCTAAAAATTCACAAATTGAAGAAGCAACTTCCCAATCATCCTCAGTTACTTGAAATTCAAAATTGAGATCCGTGTTACAATAATATGTAATAGGATCTCTAAAGGGAATTGCGGACTTCAACATTAAATAAGTTGAGTTCCATCTATGTGGAACATCCTTTACAAATCTTCTAAAACGAATACTAAAATGTTGACATGTGGCCTTGAAATGTTGTTGCCGTGAAGGAGACGTGTTTAAACTGTGTAAACATTGTCTAAGAGTATCTAAATGTGAGCTAAAATAATCAAGACATTCTTTTACTACTAAGTTAATAATATGACAAGCACACCTAACATGCATTAATCTACCTTCTAAAATGGGCTGAAATATTAGCGCTAATGAAGAGATGGCAGAAGTATTATTACTAGCATTATCAAATGAAACAGAAAATATTTTTTGGTGAATATCATATTCACGCACGTGTTCTATAATAGCGCCTGCTATTGTGGAGCCTGTGTGTGGAAATTCTAATATCTTTAGACAGATGATGCATTTTTGCAACATCCATTGTGAATCTATGTAATGTGCTGTGATACAAATGTAAGCGTAATTTTGCTTACTTGTACAAATATCAGAAGTAATGGCTATTTGAGTAACATGCAAAAGACTTTCTTTTAAAGCCGCCTTTTTCTCATGAAAAAGTCTAATAGCCTCTTTTCTAGCGGTGCCTCTAGTCACTTTACTAAAACAAGGATTTAAAGAAGATGTGGCATAATCATATAAATTCTCACTTTCACCCGCAGTGAAAGGAAGTTCATCAGAAATCAAATATTTTGTAAACTCAGTTTTATGCCGAGCGGCAGAATAAGAAAACGTAGCCATTGACGATCCCGTGCTACCTCCAGCAAAATTTATTTGAGTTTGAGATGCAGAAATTGTGTCATTCCCGTAGCAGGTCTCGTAGTGTCTTGAAATTGTACCCGTGCCACCTCCAGTCTTCCATTTGTATATGTTGGCACATTTTTTGCACTGTGCCGCGTACGCTATTGGATTTCCTTTCGGATCTAAAACAAGAGAATCATCGGGATTAGTTTGATAAAGAATAACAAAAAATTCCCAATACTTTGATTTTTTCTTTCTTTTTGGCACATTCCGAGTGGAACTCGCAATTTCAGGAGGGGATCCTACTAATTCTTCAGGAGTATCATCAGGAATAGGATTTTGCTCAAAATAAGTATTAAAATATTCATAAGTATTTCCGGCATCACCGGTAGGTGGGTTAGAACCTTGTCCGGCCATTATAAAAAATTAATGTAAATTTTTAGAAGAGAGGGAGAGAAGAAAAATACACCGAAAAAAAATTTCCGAAAAATAAAAAAAGAATAAGTAATATTTAATAAGTAAGAGAGGGAGAGAGAGTAAGAAAAATACAAACAAATTTTGTTCAAACAATATAAAACAATTTTGAATTTTTAAGAGAGAAAGAGAAGAAAAAATATTAAATCGGACGCCGGATTTCGGAGCTTGAGCCTTGAGCGGGGTTGGGAGCTTCTTCGCAAACTGATGGAAAGCCGGATTTAGTTTAGAGAAACTTGTATGAAGATTGAATGAGTGAATTGTGTATGAAAAATGAATTTTATGGGCTATTTATAGGATTTTTCCCATGCCAAATGACCCCCTCTACCCTCAAAATAGAGTTGGAGTAGTTTTTTGGTCATTTTCAACATTTTCTTGAAAATGACCAAAATACCCCTCCAACGTTTTAATAACAGCTATATTATGGGGGTATTTTGGTAAAATACCCCCTCCAATTCAAAAAAAAAAAAAAAAAAATTAAAACCGGTTCAGACCGGGCTAGACCGGGCCGGGCCTAACGTTAGCATTTAAAAAAAAAAAAAAAATTTTCCGGTCCGGGCCGGGCCGGGCTTGGGCTCGGAGGGGGAGGCCCGACCCGGACCACTGGGACAGGGGGGGCCGGGCCGGTCCGGGCTTCGTCGCGGGCCGGGCCGGGCTAATAGGGCGGCGGGCCGGGCGGGCTCGGGCCGGGCACCGGGCCGCCCGGCCCATTTTACAACTTGATGTTGAATTGTGTTAAATCTAATCAAGACTGCAAATGATCCGAACCCCGAGGCGGACTTTTGGAATTTTCGCTATTAACCTACCAAAACGGTTGTAATCAAACTTCAAAGTATATGCTTGAACATTTCAAGACCCTATATGAGTTTTATTTTTGGAACCAAGGCTCGGACGATTGTCACAAAGTGATGATTTGGTGCAATACAAACGGGATTAGTTATTGATACGGGTATGTGGCAATCAATAATATTGCCCGTGGATATTTTATATTCTGTTGTACACATTCATTTATTAATTCATAAACTTAGTCTCCAGTAAATATAATATGAGTACTGAGTTAGCAAACAACCAAAATGTTGTTATGAACCGTCGTGTCATATATATATGTACTGTAACTGAAGAAGCCGGCAATCTGTAGATAGTTTTTCCTCCTGGAGTAGAAGCCTGGGAATGCTTGATCTTCTGAATAGACATGGCTGTGAGTATAGCAAACTTAAACTTCAATCTCTTTTTGATTTGATTGATGGTGAATTCATGCTAAATTTTTAGTTTTAGAATCTGGGTTTGAGTTTGTTTGCTGTAAATACCTGTTTATAGTTTTGTAGAACTGAGCACCAGGGTTATGCAATATAGCTCTTGGTATGTGTTTGATTGCCTACTACATACAAAGTGCATAATAGATTAATGATCTTGGTAGAATTTTGTCGAGGAAAATTGGCATGATCAAGATAGAATTCCAGTAAAATCTTTCAATGATGGGATTGAACAAGAATTTTGACAAGCTACATGCATGTGCCCTAGTGTATTTTGCAGTATCTGTATCTGTGTGTTATGTGTTTCACGCAACGAGACATGCGCACGACAATGTTTTTGGAGTATATTGTTTTGCTGCAATTAGTGATGTACTGCAGTCTTTACTGTTTGGTGCATATGTGGTAACAACTGCAACACTATACACCCTTGTAAAAGACGATCAGTTTAAGGAATGGGCAAGAGGGACTGAGGGGCAGGGTTGATTTTGCATATCCAAAAGTATCAACATCTGTTTATGAAACACCATAAAGTTTGGTACTACTAATCTGTACCTTGACTACGAATACCGAAGTACAAACAAGTAGCCAATTGGTCAGAGAACACTAATCTTGCTAATACTTCCACCTAAGGAGTAGGTAATGTTTCCTGCTCCCCTGAAAAGATCAAACATAATCTTGGCAATTTCTGGTAAGATCAATAATCTTGACAATTCTAAAACCTAATTAAACCAAATCATGCTAAACCACTAATTCCGTGACTAGTTAGGTTTTTATGAGTCGATGTCTATGAAGGTTATAACCCTGTAGATTACTCTTTCTGGTCTTGGCAAGTATTTTCCCTATTTCATGCATATTAGGTTTATGTTTATTGTCAGATAATAACGTAACAGAAAGCTGACACTAATCACCGAGAGAATAGTTTTGATTTTAAGGGGACTTCTACTTTTGCTGTCAAGATGAATTCTACTAAGTTCTTGATTGTTTAAGTTTTAGTAGTTGAGAAGATCCGGTTGGCTTCCTACGCTTAAACATATTTATTCTCAATCATTCCTCTTTTTTCTTTTCTTTTTTTCTGTTTTGCTTTTTGAGATGATGGGATCAAGTAAATCCCAGCCAAATATCATTAATATGAGATAAAATTTAAGTATACAAAGTGTGATATTTCGCTTATATAGTATTACAATTTAAACCTCAAAAAAATTGAAAATGAAGATCAGGAATTTCCCTGAGTGTATCATAGAGGGATGACCATTTATTGTCTGTGTTTTTAATTTTAACCATGCCTCTTATTGACTTTGTTTTAATCATCTTTTCGAATGTCAGCAAAATGTGACCTCCATTAATATTTACACTCCGAAGCATTGTTGTAAGTTTTCTTAACCTTGTGCACAAAATGGCTGCATCAGTCAGTGTTTGGTTCGGAGGAGGTGGACTGGAGTGACATTGGGCTTGTGAAAGGTTGTGCCCTACTCTTTGCTGATGACTGTAGCTCAAAACAAGTTTCTCTTTTCACCTTACTCTTGCGGTTGATGAAGCCCCTGGTCTGATATTTCTTAATCTTGCTGGTTTTGTTGTAGTTTTGGTGAAGATGGAGCAAAATGCCATGAAGTTGGATTATGACTATAGAAAGTGGATGCTCCATTTTTGACTAGAATAATTTTATTAGGGCTCTTGCCAATATTGATAGAACTACAAAGCATGCGAAATGACATTACTAAAAAAAAAAGAAAAAGAAAAGAAAATACATCTAATAATGACTGAAGATGCAAATAACTAATTTATTCTTCAATAATGACAATTTTAGTGCGTAGTTTGATGAAATTCACATCTATTTGGCTGGGAAAGATATGTATGAAGTGGATGTCACAATGAGAGACAGAGAGAGAGAGAGAGAGAGAGAGAGAGAGAGAGAGAGAGAGCTTCTCCTAAATCTTAAAATTTCATTCACCATTGATATATATTTAAAGAGCAATATAGCAGCAGGAAAGTATTGAAAACAAGCAAAGAAAGCATTTCTTGCAACACTTGTAATCCTCTAGTGAAAATCTGACTACTTCATAGACATATTTTGAGCACGGTTGCTAATTACTTCTGCAGAGGAAAAGTAACTCTAAAGACATAGTTGTGTACCTGACGTAGATTGGTTAGCCGATGTTTGCATAAAGTTAGAAATGATTTTCGGCATTTCTTGCTAATTTTGGATATTATGGACTGAATTTTGTATTCTTTCCAATCATATATGGAGATTGTCCACGTCTTGGCTTTAACTATGTAGTTGACAAGTCAAGGTTAGCCTCGACATCTATGTTGCATGGGCACTGCAACACGCCGCACTGATTTTGAAGGGTTCTAGTGTACTTAGGAGTGCTTGTGTCATTTCTGATATGTGTCGATGCTTCCAAGCTCGGACATGACACGAGTGTCCATGATTCCTAGCTCTACATATAAAAGGAGTCTTGTAGTATTGATTTAGACTTGGCATGTCTTCACTGGGATGTTGTTTTGATTTAAGTGATTGCTCGTATTGGATGTTTTACTCTTGAAGGTTTTAATGTTGATGCAATTGGCAGTTCAATTTTTTTTTTTTAAATATCAGATTTTGTTGTTATATCGAATTTGCCTTCCCTTTTATTTTCTCTTTAAACGTCTACAAGCTTTCATTTTCATCAGTGCCTGCTTTGTTGTTGTAAGGGCTACTCATTCTTTTCTACAACAGAACCAACTAACAAAAATTGAGTATAACATCTGAGCTATATTTGTTTAATTTCCTTTTGTCTTTTTTTAATATTTGATTTGTTAATTTATGGAACTTTGAATCAGAAATAAACTCCTAATAACAATGGTTCATATAATAACTTAAGATTTTTTGCAAAGGGACAGCCACTGAATGTTCTTATTCATTGATTTGTACCAACTCTTTCTTGATTGTTCCAAACTGAACATTAACTCATCTAAACTTAGTAATGTACCTACTATAATCAGATTTCGTCTTCGTCATTGTTCAGTAACTTAGGATATCTTACTATCCAGAAACTCAATCTTTGTGATCTTGGATTTTCAGAAGAAGGCACATGTACCGAAATTTGGCAACTGGGACGGCAACAACGTGCCATATACCAGCTACTTTGAAAATGCTCACAAAGGTAAAGGTACTACTGGAAAGGCTTTCAACCCCAACGATCCCGAAGAGAACCCGGACGCATTCCTATCTGGAATATTCCCTTCAGAACCCGGATCAAGGAAATCGAAGGAGAATATCCCCAGTGATCATCGTACTGTGATCCCTTCGCAACACGAAGGAAGAAAATCAAGAGTTAGTGGCTCCAACAATTATCGCACCGAAGGAAGAAAATCAAGAAACACTAGCTCCAACACTTATCGTATCGTGAACAATTCAGAATATGAAGGAAGAAAATCGAGAGATGGCAGCTCCAGCGACTATCGTACTGAAGGAAGAAAATCAAGAGACACCGGCTCCAGCAATTATCGTGTTGTGAACAATTCAGAATACGAAGGAAGACGCTCGGGAGATGGTACCTCCAGCGACTATCGTGCTGAACAACGAAGAAAATCAAGGGACAGTAGCTCCAAAAATTATCGTGTTGTGAACAATTCAGAATATGAAGAAAGAAAATCAAGAGAGAGTAGCTCCAACGATCACCGTACCGTCAGAAGGCAGCAGAATAAATATGGCAGCAAAGACGATACCGAGTCTGGTCAGGGATACATGGATACTCCACCAAGAGGTAAGAGCCACCGAAACGGAAACTCAGCGTATCGGTCAAACAGGAGTCCTGAGAGTACTCCGGAACGTTACAGAGCAAGTAGTAAGCAGACGGAGAAATCTAGCTTTAGCATGTTGGCACCGTCACCGCGTCGTTCTTTCCTGAAATCGGGAAGAGGAGATGATGCTGTAAGTGAAAATTTCCCCCTCCAACCTCTCATCCAGACACTTTGATATTGGATGACTATGGTTGTGATTTCTGTGCAATTTATTTCGAATTAGTATTAGCTAAGCAGAAGAAAAGAAAATGTTATGCTCCAAGAATTTCTAGCAATCATATCCAACCAATATAAGATAATATATCTACTTTAATGTTCGAAACCTGAAAACTCTTATTGGCAGGAGGTTTTGTAAGAGAGAGAAGTACATATTGATAGGGTTAGATTTCACATTTGAATCACAATTTCTAGTGAGAACGATTTTTTATTTTTAATTTTTTTTGCATATTCTATGAGCTATATATACAGAAACTGCATAGTTTGTTGTATCGACCAATAACGATCCTATACAGTTTGGCATGTCCTGATTCGATACCGACATCGATGGTCTCTTTTATAGTAATTTGGCAAAGAAATATTGAAAGAAAAAAAAAACCAATCAGCAAGGTTGTAAAAGGAAAGTAAGGTTGTAAAAGCATGCAAAAGAAGAAAACTTATCTATCTTTGGTAAACCAATCAGCAAGGGTGATTATTATTTTATTTAATTCTAAAATAACTAAAAAACAACACATGAAATACTTAAAATTATGTCTAAATGTATAAAATATATTTTTCTAGATTTTTGATAATTTATTAATAATAATTTGTTTTCCGATATAAAAAAAATCCGATATTTTGATCCGAAACCTTCGATACACTTGATCCGATACTCATAGGAAGGGTCTGATACCGATTCCGATACCACTGATTTTTTTTTCTGACATCTTATGTACAGATGGATGATACACCCTCATTCGTGCCAAGAATTGAGGCTTCGGACAATACGAACCCCGATTCAGGGGACGGGTTCACCATGATTTTTCATAAAGCTAAACACGAGAAAAAGACTGCCGCAACCAAGGTTCCGAGAGTTCCTCCTGCCGCTCCCAAAATTCACTCCAGCCTCCGGAGCAGTCATGCCAAACCTCCCTCAAAGTCAAAGGTATTCACTCTTTCCTTCCCTTCTTTTTTTCTTTTTTTTTTTTTTTACCAGAAGTTCGGTAGCAGGAAGAATCACGCGGAAATGCCAGATATTTGAAGTATTTTTCAAGCATTGCTATTTTTTTGGAAAATTCTAAAGGCACCTCGTATTTTACTTAGGCTAGCCCAAATTTATGTTTTACTTATTTACAAGTTTGCTGTTAGAAAAAAAATGCTTCAGGCTAAGGACTATCAAAAATTTTGTCTAATATTCGACAGTCCTTTCTATTTATTGGAAGAACTATCAAATATTTCGACAGTCCTAATTTTTAGGACTGTCAAATATTTCGACAGTCTTAAATTTTTAGGACTGTCGGGGCGCGCGAGCCGCAGCACAGCGCAACCAACGTCCACGCGAACGCCACAGTGACAGACTCGACGCGGGCGTCAGCGAAGAGCGCCGACCTGACGCGTGCGGCGCACGCACCACACATCATGCCGGTGACCTCGAGGAGGACTGTGGGAGGGGATTGTTTGGAGAGGGTTTGGGGGCGGAGGAAGGGGGTGCTGGCGGCGTGCAGACGTAGGTGGTGCTGGTGGCAGCAGTAAGCGGGCGGAGGTGGTGCTGATGGAGCGGGCCCGTATCTCGATGGCGGCGAGCGGGCGGAGGTGGTGCTGGTGGCGGCGGCGGCGGCGGGAAAGGGGGAGAGGGATGGGAAGGAGGGCAGCTCCAAATTTTTTTTTGGGTTGTCCTGATTAAAAATTGGATCAGCTTGGGCTGTCCTGAATTAATAGGCTAGCCTAAGTAAAAAATGAGGTGTCTTTAGAATTTATCTCTTTTTTTTTCAATTTTGTAAATATGTGGATTCTTATTCTTATATTTTAACTGTTGCTAAATCCTGCTGCAGATCTCTTGCTGCCTGTTCACACCTACCAGAGACTGAATGGCCTTCTGATTTTACTACATTATTAAGTTACACTCCATCATATGAAGATATGTGCACTAATCACTATGGAGAACATATTGGGATCTATTTCATATGATTACGCCAATTAAACTTTCTTGTATGTTTAATTTTCTATACTAAATTGATTTATTATCTTTTCGTTACTTAACACTTTTATAAGCCAATGTTATCTCAACAGTGAGAATGCAGTTTGGCATTTCTGTGGTAAAATCTCTCCCCCAGCGATCCATTGCATATTTTTTAAATCCCATGTTACTGATAGAAGATTTACTGCAAGTTATTCCTGTGACCATGGTAGAACTGTGTAAAGTGCACAATTTCCTGCTTGATTCAATGATTAAGCTCGATGAAACTGGCGCCGTTCTCGCTGTGTGCCCTGCCGAGCTTTATGTTCACGGAACCAAAAGTTCCAGCGTGTTTAAACGTTTCCTAGTGAGAACTGCATCTGCTCTGCAAGACAAATAGCTTTGGGCTCGAATCTCCCTCCAGAAGGAATCCAAGTCAAGACAGAGCCGACATCCTTCCGTACGTAGAAAAGAAGGGATTCTTGCATGCCACCCGTACCTATCAACCGAACTACACTTAAGGCTGCCAGAATTTTGGCAGTCCAAGACAAAAAACCTGTCTTTAGACTGTCACAAAAAGAATTCTTGTATTCCTAAGACATAGAGTTTTCTGTCTTGAACTGCCATGATTCTTGCAGCTCTTACTATGGTTAGGACTATCAAAATTCTGGCAGTCTTTTGTCGTCCACAATCCGACTGTCACGATTTTAAAACTTCCAAATTATGGAATTCGAAACCACCAATAATGAATCTCCCATGAATCAATGATGTTCGAGAAAATAATTTTTCAATACATTAATTAAAATCTATAAATAAATAAAAAATCTAAAAATTGGTATGTTCAATTTTATTTAAAATGGTGTGAGGAAGAAGTTGCGAGAAAAAGAAATAATTGTGTGAGAGGAGGAGAGAATACTAGTTTGAATGTTCAAAATGGTGTGATGTCGCTAACGTACACTTTCACAACTTAAGAGTTAAGAGTAGTATCCCCTATCATGTGATAGTCCTTATCACTTTTGGTAGTACCCTAGTAATTTCCAATAAAAATTGAATTTCCTATATCTATGAACTATAATTCTTCCATTTTGATCAAAATTCATAATTTAATTTAATAAACCTAATGAGCTAATTTGGAGTTATTTTTGGTAGTGCTATCCTAATTAAGGGATATTTAGTAATATGATTTCATATAATAGTTGAAATTAAAATTTGGATCTCCATAATGTTCGATGTTCAGTTAAGTGAACTCTAAATTTAAGACTAAAACATTAACGTCGAACATTTTGGAGATTAAAACTCTAATGTTAACTATTTTGTGAGACTCTATTACTAAATAACCCTAATGAATAAGTTCCCACCTTCAATACAGGCAAACCCACCAAATCAAATGGTTAAAAATCACACACCTAGGGCTGCAAATGAGCCAAGTCGTACGCAAGCAGCTCGAAGCTCGGCTCGATAAAAGCTCGCTTGAGCTCGGTTCGTTTAGTAAACAAGCTGAGCCCAAGCTTCATTTTCGAGCTCGTTTAATAAACGAGCCAGGCTCAAGCTTAGAAGTACTCGACTCGTTTGAGCTCGCGAGCTGACTCGTTTAGGAGCTTGTTTAGAAGCTCGTTTGTTCTTTGTTGAATTATATATATATATATATATATAGAAAAACGGGATATGAGCTATAGGCTCATACTCTTAAATGAGCCATCCCACGTGGCTTCCATGTTGACCAATAAAATGAGAAATGCTATATGTACCTCCAATTTATCCTTCCAATTTGTCCCTCCTTACGTGGCAGCCTATGTGGCAGTCCATGTGGCATGAAGGTTAAATGAGTTCTTCTCATTTCCTTTTTAAATGAGTTCCAATTTTGGATGACAATAAAAAGGAAATGTGAGGATTCCAATCTTGGATGATAGTAAAAGGAAATGAGAGGAACTCATTTAACCTTCATGCCACATGGACTGCCACATAGGCTGCCATGTAAGGAGGGACAAATTGGAGGGATAAATTGGAGGTACATATAGCATTTCTCAATAAAAATATAGTGACTTGAAACAGAAAATTTAAATAGATGGAAATAAAAGATCTCATAAAATATTTGATAAATAATAACTTACCATATTTTTGTTTAGAAACTTAACAAAAAAGCTTGCTTAGGAATTTAAATAGAAATAATACCATTTGTCCCTCCAAATTAAAATTAACATTAAAATTAAAATTAATATTAACATTAAAATTAATATTAACAATAATATTAACATTAATATTAACATTAAAATTAAAATTAAAATTAATATTAACATTAATATTAACATTATTAACATTAACATTAACATTAACATTAACATTAAAATTAAAATTAACAATAATATTAACATTAATATTAACATTAAAATTAAAATTAATATTAATATTAACATTACAATTAATATTAAAATTAAAATTAATATTAACATTAATCTTAACATTAACATTATGGATCTTTTATTTCTTTCGATTTAAATTCCTAGATAAACATATTTAGTAAGTTCCTAGGTAAAGATATGATAAGTTATTATTTATCAAATCTTTATGGGATCTTTTATTTCTATCTATGTAATTAATTTTTTTTTTTCAATTCACTATGTTTTTATTGGTCCACATGGAAGCTACATGGAATGGCTCATATAAGAATATGAGCCTATGTTAATATAAGAAGCTACATGGAAGCTACATGGAATGGCTCATATAAGAATATGAGCCTATGTTAATATTAACATTAATATTAACATTAAAATTAAAATTAATATTAATATTAACATTACAATTAATATTAAAATTAAAATTAATATTAACATTAATCTTAACATTAACATTATGGATCTTTTATTTCTTTCGATTTAAATTCCTAGATAAACATATTTAGTAAGTTCCTAGGTAAAGATATGATAAGTTATTATTTATCAAATCTTTATGGGATCTTTTATTTCTATCTATGTAATTAATTTTTTTTTTTCAATTCACTATGTTTTTATTGGTCCACATGGAAGCTACATGGAATGGCTCATTAAAATTAAAATTAATATTAATATTAACATTACAATTAATATTAAAATTAAAATTAATATTAACATTAATCTTAACATTAACATTATGGATCTTTTATTTCTTTCGATTTAAATTCCTAGATAAACATATTTAGTAAGTTCCTAGGTAAAGATATGATAAGTTATTATTTATCAAATCTTTATGGGATCTTTTATTTCTATCTATGTAATTAATTTTTTTTTTTCAATTCACTATGTTTTTATTGGTCCACATGGAAGCTACATGGAATGGCTCATATATATTTGTGTGCATTATATACTTATATGTCCTTAATAGTTGATATTAAGGAACTTTTTTAATTAAATTTTTATAAATAAATTGTTAATATTACAGGTACTTGAATTCAAACCTAACTAAATTGAAATCGAACTCGTTAAGCTTAAAATCAAGCTTAATGAGCTCGAAATAAAGTTGAACGAGCTTGAAATCAAGCTTAACAAGTTTGTTTGTCAAGCTTGAATCAAGTTTGCTTACCAAGCCAAGCTCGAGCTCAAATCAAGCCAAGCTCAAACTTAATATAAACAAGCTCGAGCAAAATAACATTTTTATCAAGCTCGAACTTGAGCTCGATTAATTCTAGTCAAGCCAAGCTCAAGACTCTGCTTGGCTCGTTTGCAGCCCTACACACACCCCCTCCTGCCTATTAGATAATGACAGACTCCCCCGCTTTTTTCTAAGAAACGCCAATTTCTCTTTCAAATCCGCCAACGTCTTTCAACATATGCTTCCCATTCTCTCCCTCTCTCTCTCCTTTCCTGTAGCAGAGAAAGAAAGAAATTATTTTCTTCTTCTTTACGTGTTCGTTCATTCATTTATTTGACATTGATGGATCTGGTGACTTCTCCAAAGGGTTGCTCCAAAGAGCAGCAGAAGCTCTATCTTCAATGGTTCTCCGTCGCCGACTCCGGTCAGCTCCTTCTTCTCCTTCCCATTCCATACATATTTGTTAGCACTTTTTTTTTTTTTTTCATACACGTCCCTTTAAGTTCCGAATTTCACATACAAATGCCCTGGTTAAAATTACATACATATATCCTAAGGGTCTTAGAGCATCATTAGTAGATGCAACTCACAAAATGCATATTGAGGCCCAACTTATAACAAAAAAAAAATAGATTTAGAATGGGTTGGTTCTGTAGGGGAATAATAGAAGATGATAAAATGACCTTTGGTCCGAAAGGATGTGTGGTAAAAAACTAATGAGGTAATTTTTTTTTAAAAATATAGAATCTAGAAAACGGGGCTCCAAATTGGGACTTGTTATTCTACAAGATGATTTCCTATCCTACATAGAAATTCTCATGTCCTACTCCTACCTATAGCTCATGTGTACGAGTCGGACTTGAGAATCTAGAAATTGGAACTTGGGATGAGTTTCTATTCAACCAAATGAGCTTCTAAATTCTGAATGTAGAATCTAGATTTTGGGATGGACCTTACTAATGATGCTCTTAGGCACAATGTGTGGTTGATAATTGGATGCATTAAAACATCAAGGTTCATTTACGTGTTGTGGGCTTGAGAGATGATGGAAGGGTCTTAGATGTTGGAGGTGTAGGGATACGTGCATGGCCACAAGGGCGGAATCAAAAATTCGATTTTGGGTGTGCTAGAGTGGGCTAAGTGTGGGCTGACTCATACAAAAAAATATTAAACAAAAAATACATCGAAAAACAAAGGAATTTTTTTGGGTGGGGCCAGTCCCATGTCTACTTTCGCCCATGTGCAACGTGGAATGTACCCCACAAAGAAGACACGAACACCACGCCTTCTATAAAGCCAAGCAAAGCAAAAACTGATACACGAACACCACACCTACAAAAACGTGGAATGTCCCGAAGCCTTAGCCTAGCGGTAAGGTGGGGGACACCCGGGGGAGTGGTCATGGGATCGAGCCACCATCCGGACTGGCTGGGTGGCTATTATAGCCACGGGTCCAGGCAAAAAAAATAAAATACCACACCTGTACAAATTCAACTTTTATTATTAAAGATGCAATTACAATATATATGCCAACTTCTTTATCCTAAGAGTTAACCCTTACACTTCTCAAAAGAGAGAGATAATGGAGATCGTACGAAGAAAATCCCAACCCTTTACAAGGAGCACACAATAAAAGTCCCTCTCAATGTCCCTCCTAATGTTGTTAGAAAACCCTCTGACTTCTGTCTGCCCAGACAGGAATTCCGATGAAATTTTATTTTTCTGCAGACTTTTACGCTATGCCAAATCCGGAATTCCATTCCATCTGTTCTAGCCCAACTCCGGCCATCAAGTCTGCCCAACTCCGGCCATCGACTCCGCGACTTCTCCAGACTTCTTATAGGTTGTATTCCCAACATGAAGGCTGCATGGAAGATGAGGAAACTCAAGATGTAGTTATTAATCTTGGACTCATATTAACAAAAAGGATAAATTCTAGCTTCAGCACTTTAATGTCAACCTGCCATATCATTCTTTTTTTGGCTTTGGTTTGAGTCTCTTGTGGTTCTTTGGTTCTTTGTTTGGTTAATTGCCATTAATGGAATGCAGGAAATGCATTCCCACTGTGTAGTCTCAAAAAATTTACCTAATGGAAAAAAAATGAGGACAAAGTAGTTTTTATATGTTGAATAAAATATATTACCCTCACCCTCTCACAAGCACCAGAGTTTTGGTGCAATCTCAGAAAGTTTAACATTCTACAGGATAAAGTTGTAGACCAATACTTTGGTTAATTTTCAGCTTAAAGATACAAAAGGAACTTAGACCAGGTCTGATAAATTTCTTATTTTGATGGTTCTGCTTATTTTTTTGAAAACTCTATGATAATGTCAGCTTCTGCTTTTTATTTTAATAAGCCATCTTATCTTGGGGGGACACATTATAAAAACAGGGGACAATGCTTTCATAAGTTGTTTCTATTTTTGTTTCCCTTTTTTTTTAAGAGAGTCACGGGGGGGGGGGGGGGGGGGGGGGGGGGGGGGGGGGGTGGGTTCTTATATAAGAACAAGGTAAATTTAACAGATAATATACAAAAAAGCTCCTTGCTTCCCTTAAATTTAAAGTAATTTTCTTTTGTATAAATAGATGGAGATGGAAGAATTACTGGAAACGACGCGCTCAAGTTCTTCGCCATGTCCAACCTGTCACGTGCTGAACTCAAGCAGGTACGTAGCAGAAATTTCCTGTTGAACTGACTTCTCCTAATGTAAGAATTGTCATACAGTATTCATGATTTCTTGATAAATTGTCTCTGGCTGATTTGGGGTTTTGTCGTGTTTTTCAATTAGATGGCTTTTCTAAATGTGTTTCCTTGTACCATTGTTTTGATTGAATAGAGAAAATGTTCTTGTAGGTCGAACATTACACAAACAACATAAAATGTTGCATGGACACGAGTACAACACAGGGCGAAATGAACATGGTGACACGGATACACGACAATGCTGTTGATGTCTTCTACTGTGTTCCGGAGTGTCTGTTAGTCAGTACTGTGTCCAATATGTGTCAGACACAGACACAAACAACCATTTTGGAGTGTATGTACCTAGGAAACACTTCTCCCCCAAAAAGTGTACCTAGGAAACATAGAAACTCCAAAAACCGGAGCCATGTCTGTGTCGCATCGTGTCGAACACAGACACTCCAAAATACACTAGGAGACACCAAAATCAATGCTGTGTTCGTGCAACATAAACTATGTGTTGTGCTTCCTCACCTTGCATATTGCTTTGAGTAGTGAATGTCGATCAGCCAACTCACACTGGTTGGTTCGTCAACTAGGCATGGTCGATTGGTTAGTTTGGCAAGCTGCAAATGCCACAAGGAGTCCTCCATAACCTCAATCCGGATTTTGAGTTAATTCAACAAAATAAGGAGATTAAGATAGTTTTATAAAGTATAACTATATTATAACACAAATAGGCTCGAACAACAGTGGGCCATGGAATAAAATGTCCAAGAACTAGGGTCCTACGTGGTTGCCATTACACATTTTAGATGAGGGAGAGAATGGATGAGCTCGTTTGACATCATATCTTGGTTTTAGCACTCAAGTTTTGTGACAGACTTTTGAGAACTTGAGTTCTAAGCACATGCTTTTATTAGGGTTCTACGTAAATGCTTTTTTACTTGAATTCATGTTAACAATTATGTTGTTGAGTTAGATATAATCTTGACCTATTGATTAAAATGAATGAGCCTTTTATTTAGAATGAATTAGCATCCTTTTTGGTGATTTAAGATTTTTGTTACATATGGAATGAAACTGTATATTTATGGCATAAAAGTGCTCGTAATTTAAAGGCCAACCTTTCAATCAACCTGATTTTTTTAGTAGGAATTGACTAATTATCAGAAGAAGAAATTTAATGCTATGTACATTCCTTTTGGGGCAGGTGGGTGGTGCTGCAGGATGGGTGTTAGTATGTTGGGGCGGGCGTGGGGGGTGCTACAGGATTGTGTGTGTGGTGTAGGGTGGTCAGAAGGGGTTGGAGTTCTTTAATTGTTTGAACTATCACTCTTTTCAAAGTTCTGGATTTTCTTCATCATCATCCAAGCCTTCTCCCATTAGGTTGGGGTTGACTGGAGAATAAGAAACCTTCATAAAATGAAGTTTTTATGACCGACTGCGAGCTTCACATCAACTCTCTAGCTTGGTGCCAAATTCCTAGCTGGGATAGGTATGAGCATGGGAGGTCATGTTATAAAACTCAACGGCCAGTTGAAAGATAGGTAGGCCAGCATTTTGGAAATGTACTTTAAGCTCATGCAACTAGGGAGCACCCTCCAAGTTCCCCTAGAGTACAAGACAGAGGTAAGATACAACTTTCAAAGGCCAGGATTTTGAGGGCAAAAGCTTCAAAGTTCAAGTTATTTAGTTGCGATTAAGCCATTTGTTAACTTAAACAAATGAATAATAACAGAATATATTGCTTAAATGATGTTATAAGCAAGTAAGATCAGTCTCTTTCTTCTTTCAGGAGTCGTCTCCTTGTACTTGGATCTTGTTTTGTTAATTAACATTATTGAAATGTGTTCCAACCATTTATTCTAAAAAAAGATCAGGACAAAGATGAACAAGATATACATTTTACATAAATCTATACATTTCCCATAAATCAGCATGTATTGATAAGTTATGGCATATTTTTTTAGTTAAGTCAAAACTGACCCCAAAGTTACCAAAATATTGAACTATTCGATGGCTACTGTTTGATTTAGTCGTGATTGATACTTGTCTGCAGTTTCACTCTGCTCTGTTTGCCCTGGATAAAAAAGGCTGTTGCCTTTTAATCCTTACATTTCAAATCTTGGAAAAAAAAAGTAGGAGAGACCGGCATTACAAAGTTAGATGAGGTGGGGGTAATAAGATGTCCTTTGATGATTTTTTTTAACATAATTGATCTTAGAAAAGAACTTAAACATGATTTCTTATGTTGCTAAAAAGATTATGGTGAAGATTGTAGTTCTCACGTTATGCAACCACTCAAATTTGTATGTCCATAAACAAGAGTAGTATCTCAAATATTAATATCTGCCAGATTTACGTTTGATGGATAACTGAGAGTTAGGTCATTTGCTTATAGGAGGAAAACCTTTCGTGAGTCTTCGGCCTAATTGCCACATACCCATGTTAACCCCAAGCCCCTTTGCATCACATCAAATCACTGGAGACTGGAAGGAAGACACTCGACGGGTCTTCCTCCTATCGTCACGGGACCTAACCCTTTCTCTCAATGATATCTTTTTCCTTGTGGATTTATCCTGTGTGATCTCAAGTTTTATGTAATATTCAAATGATACTCAAATGATAAGGACAAGTTGTTTTTATATTATACACTTTCATAATCGGGACTTTTCCCTTTCTTTTCCATATATCAGTGATTGAAAAATCAAAACGGTTATTTTTTCTTTCACTTTTTTACCCAGACTTCACTTGTAAGCTACAGCCTTGTTTACAGGATAGGATTAGTGCACTTGTAAACTGATATTGATTTGCTAAATTTTGCTGAAGGTGTGGGCTATTGCTGACTCTAAACGACAGGGTTATCTTGATTATGAAGAGTTCATTAGTGCAATGCAGGTTCTTTGTCATATTTGCTAGATTTAGTTGATTTATATTTACAATTAGATGGTTCTGCTCAGATGCTTACTTGTTAATTAATTGCAGCTTATTTCACTGGCTCAAGCAGGTCAGGAAATTAGTCAGGAGATTCTTAAGAATGCAGGTGAATGTTCATTTAAATATTTAGCCAATAGGCTTCTAAAGGAATGCCAACCATTTTCATGGTCTGATATACTTGTTGACCACAGATTTGGAGAATTTGAAACCCCCGGAGATGGAAGGTTTGGAGAAAAAATTATCTGTAGGTCTATTATTCTTTTTTCTCGTGTAATTTACTTCTTAGATGCCATCTAATAACAATCTTCTAATTATTTTAATTTATTTTCTTGTAGAAATTGAAGAAGTCGCCAAAGAGGGATCCTCATGGAGATGGTATGGCTCTTATCAAATTAACTGGGAGACAATTGATATTGTTATAGTCTAATTGCTTCTTGCGATAATGTAGCATCAGCAAAGATCCAACCACCAGTATCTTCTCGCTGGTTCAATTCGTCGAAATCATCAAAGAAGGTATGCTTTCAAACAACTTGTTCCCTAACTTTTATCGCATGCCATACTAATGGTTCAGTTCCTTTCCTTTATGAGTGATCAGTGTCTAAAGGCTTTTATTGAGTTTTAGTATTAAGATATATCTATTTGAAACTTCATTGGTTATGTTTCTGATTCAATTCTAGTATGGAGAAGTCGGAAGTTCGTAGAGATTTCATGCCACATGCAGCTAGATGAGAACCACTTTAACTGCATCCACCTATAGGTGATGCTCTAGTAGCAGACCTATCAAATGAAGTAAAGGAATTGACCTTGATCAAATCATTTGAAGATGTTTATACTAGCAATATTAAGCTGAAAATGTAGGTGATAGAGAAATAGCTGGGAGGACGAAATGAAAGTAGTAGGAATCCTCAGTGATAATGTCATAATAATATTATTTCAAGTATGTTGTCATCATACTTCAAATAATAATGAGTCTGTTGTGGTGAGTATTACATTGTTATGTTCTCAACAGTTGAACAGTTTGATGCTCGTCTCCGGGTGCCCTTCAACATGTTTTTTTCTAGTATTGCTTGTATTTGGAGCGCTAGCATATTGTTACCTTGTTTTTGGTGGTTTTCTCTGCAGGTACCTTTAAGCGCAGTCACTTCAATTATCGACGGCTTGAAGAAATTATATGTTGAAAAGTTGAAGCCTTTGGAAGTTACCTATCAATTCAACGATTTTGTTTCACCTTTGTTAGTGAGTTGGATCTTACCTGTATTCTCCTGGTTATGAGAAAATTCATTATAACTATATTGTTATTGTTGACATCAAATGTTACAAACGTTAGGAGGCCAATTATACTTTTAATTTGATATTGTTGGTAATATAAGAAATAAGCTAGTTCTGATAAATGGTTCTTCAATGGTTCCTTTTAGACAAATAGTGATTTTGATGCCAAGCCCATGGTTATGCTACTGGGTCAATATTCTACCGGAAAGACAACATTTATAAAGCATTTGCTAAGAACCAACTATCCAGGTTGGTCAATATTTTGATCTCATTTTCTCATCACTTCTTATTCCTTACTATTCCCCTTTTAATATCCAACCCAAACTAATTTCACTTGCTTGTCCTTACATTGTATGCAGGGGCTCATATAGGACCAGAACCTACAACTGACAGATTTGTCGTAGTAATGGTATGTTTATGCTTTTGAGTTTGTTCCTTCAATTAACCCCGCATTGGTTAAGATTTTATATTAGGTTAACCGGACATAGATAAGTTGTGGGCCAAATTGTTAGAGATTGTGGAGCTTTGATCAGATTCACTAATGCATATCTAGTCCCAAATTTGTATAGGTGTCCTTACAGGAGTAGGTTGAGTTCGGTCCATACATTAATTAATAGGTGTGGTTCGGTAAATATACTAAAGTCAATGGTTGCCCTAATCTCTTGTTAGAAATATGGCTTCAATCTCTTGTAATTGTAACTCTCTCTGAAATAAAATAACTTGTGTGCGGTCGTGGACGTATGATAAGATCTCCGAACCACGTTAAATCTTGTCAATCACGTTCATAAAAATTGGGATGTCAAGATATAGTAAAGCAAACTCCTCAACATCTTCACCTTACCTTTCTGCAGCAGCAGTAGTAGTAGTAGTAGTAGAAGTGCTACCTGACAATATGCTGCATCACTACTTGCTGTAGGTAGTTTTTGCACTGCACTTTGCTCTGCAGTGCCAACTATGCAGCCAAACAACCCTGTTTTGCTTCTTATGTTGCAAGTCTTTGGTGTTTTTTCATGATATTCCGACAATGTATTTATTACTATGTCGAAATTTCTATTGCTGGACGGTGGACACAGCAGATCGAGATTGAATGTTAGTTCTCTTAACAATGATACTTAATATAGTCACATGGAATATAATCTCCACTGAAATTCCTTTTACTGCAGTGGCAGCTAATAAAATTCTCAGCCTTCACTAGCTACTGCAGTACATACCATCAACGATGGATGGAATTTAGTTTCAATTTGAATAATCTATCACCATCTTTACTTTTAGTAGAAAAAGGGCCTAATCCTGCCAT
Organism: Iris pallida; assembly: GCA_029216955.1. Lineage (NCBI taxonomy): Eukaryota > Viridiplantae > Streptophyta > Magnoliopsida > Asparagales > Iridaceae > Iris > Iris pallida. Next base: position 45,072,996 of record JANAVB010001800.1, read on the forward strand.
TAGCACAGACACTTTTTCTCCGCATACACACACATGCACTCAAAGGCACAAGGAAATGAATACTCACATGCTGTACACATACAAACAGACATATCTAGATATATTGGCATTTCTCTCTTCAATGAATGAGCCTTCTGACCAGTTTTATGGTAAGGCCTGTTTATTAGGCTTTTCTATTCTTTAGAAGTGTTTTAGAAATTATGTTTGGTGAAATTTTGGTACGAAATGTATAGGAAAAGCTTTAATTAACCAGTAATAAAGCTTAATAACTTGTATGTTGTTGACCAGTCAGGACCAGATGAAAGGAGCATTCCTGGAAATACTATTGCCGTGCAAGCAGACATGCCTTACGCTGGCCTGACAGCATTTGGATCATCATTTTTATCAAAATTTGAGTGCTCACAAATGCCACATCCAGTATGGCTCATCTGAACCTTAAATAGGCTGCTCCTCCTCATTTCTAGAAACTAACAGTTGTCCTATGTTTCCTAGCTTCTGGAGCACATAGCATTCATTGATACTCCAGGGGTTCTTTCAGGCGAAAAGCAAAGAACACAACGTAGCTATGACTTTACAGGTGTTACATCCTGGTTTGCGGACAAGTGTGACCTTATACTTCTCTTATTTGATCCTCATAAGCTCGATATCAGTGACGAGTTCAAGCGTGTGATTGGATCTCTTCATGGTCACGACGACAAAATACGGGTGGTTCTCAATAAGGCAGATCAAGTTGACACCCAACAGGTTAAATTTTTATACAAGTGTTTTCCCGTCTCCATTTGATACTCTATAGAACTTTCACGCCGTGTAGTGTTTTGGTTGTATTTCTGACAAGCGTTGTTTGCCATGATGGATCAGCTTATGAGAGTTTATGGAGCATTGTTGTGGTCTTTGGGAAAAGTACTAAATACCCCTGAAGTTATGCGTGTCTATATTGGGTATGCTTCCAGTGTTTCATGACTTGCCTCCTGTAAATAGTAATTCGATAGTAAGAGAATTCTCTGTTCTTATTGTTTATAAATTTCTCGCAGTAGATAGCTTAAAGGAGTAATTTTATTGGCTTCAAGAATCCATATACTTCATTTGGCAACAATCGCATAAGTTTCCATGATGATTTCAATGTCAACTTTAGATTCTTGAACTTTGACCTTCTATTTGCATGTTACAGTTCTTTCAATGACAAGCCAACAAATGAAGCAGCAGTTGGTCCAATTGGAAAGGGACTGTTTGAAAGAGAACAAGAGGACCTTCTCTCTGATCTAAATGATATTCCTAAGAAGGCTTGTGACCGCCGGGTAACGTCACTTGTTGATCTTGTTTTACCCTTCCTTTGCACTTGGTTTTCTTCTATTAATGCCTTCTCTACATTTGTAGATTAATGAATTTGTTAAGCGTGCAAGAGCTGCCAAGATTCATGCATATATCATCAGCCATCTAAAAAAGGAAATGCCAGCAATGATGGGCAAGGCCAAGACTCAACAGCGGCTCATTGAGAACCTGGACGAAGAGTTTGCAAAGGTAGTAATTTATCTGTCATTAATTTTGTTGCTTTGTGTTATTCTGTTTGATAAAATCTTTGAAACGTATAATTACAAGAGCCTTTACATTCTGCTCCTGGGAAACTCCAAAATTTCATGTCGTGTCCGTGTCGCATTGTATCAGACATGGCATAACACTCCAAAATATACTAGGACTCACCAGAATAGGTGACAAATCCGTGTCGATGTGTACGGACAATGTTGTGTTGAGTTTCCTGAAACTTCAGTTTGAATTAAGGAGCTTGGTAGCATGAGATCTAACAACACATTTACTAGAGAAAGTAAAATCACAAGAAATATATAAGAAGAGGTATGATTGCCCACACTAAAAAAAAAAAAACCTAAAGCATCTCAGTAGCAGGAATAATCCAAAATAACATGTCCTTCAAAGTTACAAACCCTAATATATACCCTTGAATAGAAATTCTAATAAATATCAAACTAAGAAAGAAAATTAACCGAAAACCCTAATTAATTAAGTTTCCATCTGAAAATTTGCAGTCGTAGCCAAACCGGGAAACTGGGTTAAAGCCTGGTTTAAGTCCTACAGAAACTTTTGACTAGTTGACTTGTCGTAGTATTTCTGCAAAGCCTTCTTCCAAGTCCATCCTAGCCATGCTTCCCCAGCAGTTTGTGTTTGGCCTAGGTTCTTAGACTGATGTCAGGAAAATAATATGAAATTCTTGCGAGTTTACATAGTTGACTGAGCTGAGACAGTATGAGCATATCTAATGTGGAGATAAATCAAGGTACTTGAATTGTTACCAAGGGATAAGAGACATGTATTGACGTGGTTCTTACTGAAATTATGTGGTAGTAAAGACCGTAAATCTACATGAGGCCTTACAGTTGCAGAATTGCAGTACTGGGTATGGTAATTTAGGAATTTTGATGTGCATTACATGTAAATTTATGTTTAAATCAGTGTCAGCTGATCTTGTTGGAATGTGGATGCTCCTGATTTGCTCTGTACACAAAATAAGGAGCAAGCCTTCATCTCAAATTTATGGAGTTGGCAGCAGTCATACTTATCATTCATTCAGCTATGCTAAAATCCCTTTCCTAACATCTGGAAATACAAGTGACTTTCCACTAACACAAGAAGACTTATAGAAATAATAATATTATCTCTCATTCAACTATGCTAAAATCCATTTCCTAATTGATAGAAACACTATCCACCAATGTAGAATATTAACTAATACCTGGAAACTCTGGCTTGCAACCAAAAAATACTAACTATAAGCCAAGAATACTTGCACGGTTGCAGCTAGAAATATGAAATTTCAGCGAGAACACTAACTAATATCTGAAAATACTGACAAATACCTGAAAAAAATTATAACTATAAATAATACTAAGTACAACAACAAAAACAACAAACAAAGCCTTTATCCAAATCTTTTTGGTGTTGGCCATTTGAATCTTATTCTTCCATTATGCATTGTCAAGGCCTCAATAACACTAACAAAGATCATATTGTTGAATAATATTAATATTATCCCTCAACCCTCACCAAGACTAGTTTGTGCAAGTAGCGGGAACTTTTACATGGATCAGAGCCACCCCAGTTCGAATCTTCTCTTGTGCGCATTTTAAGCGGGTTTAAAAAAAAATTATACCGTTGAGTAAATCTATCTCTCGACCCATAATATCGGCCTTCGACTTATGGAAGTGTCTTGAATAATTTTAATATTATCCCTCAACCTTCACCATTACTCTGGAATTTTGGTGCAAGTGAGATAAACTTTACACATATCCTTCTTCCCCACTTCAATGAGTCAATTCATGTTCGGTTAGGCCTACCCCTAGTCCTAGTGGCTCATTTAACTATTATCTTATTGTTCTTCCTTGCCGTTACGTCTATTGATATGCGTTGCAAATCCAAACCACCTAAGATGGTTTTATCTCATCTTGTCGACAATTTCCGCCACCTCCAACAAGCCACAATAAACTCATTTCTTATCTTGTATTTTAATTTATTGTCACCCATCCATCTTAGGATTCTTAATTCAACTAATTTAATTATTTGGACATGTTATTTCTTATTGGCCATTATTTTGATCCTTAAAACATGACTGGTTTTATATCTATCTTATAAAACTTCTTTCAATTAACTGGTATCCACTAGAAATACTATCCAACTAACAAACGAACTTATAGCTATATATATACTCTATCTAGCATATAACAATACAAGCAAATTGCCTGAAACATGAAAAAAGAGAACACTACCTAGCACATATAAGTGAGCTAGTTCTATCTCATGTCCGTAAATACTTAGAAATTGATTGAAATATTTAACTGTCAGTTAAAAATTAACTAATACATAAATAATAGCTCTGTCAGAAGTACTAAATAGCTGATAAAAATAGTAACTACAAGATTTCTAAAAATTACTGAGCGGTTTCTTGTTCAATAGGTTCAGAGAGATTTTCATCTACCAGCAGGTGATTTCCCGAACGTCGAGAACTTCAAAGAGGTTCTGAGTGGTTACAATATTGACAAGTTCGAGAAACTAAAGCCAAAGATGATCCAAGCCGTGGATGACATGCTAGCATATGATATTCCTCAACTGCTCAAGAATTTTAGAAACCCATATGAATGAGTATGACGAAATGATTCATCAATGTTGTATTTATTACAAAAGAGGAGACAATTGGTAGTGTGCCATAAGATCAATGTATTATGTCTTGAAATATTCTGATCCCATTTTTTTCTTGTAAAGCTAAAGTTTTACAAAAGTTGACTTTGCTTGATGATTGATTTTTATGAGATGAGGAATGTAAATTTTTGCTTGTATCGTCCGACAATTTGTGTGTATATGTAAAGAAAAGTTTATTAAAAGTTTTTTATACAAAGTAGCAATTTTTTGAGGAGCTGATGCTTTTTTTTAATGCTTTTTACAGTCCCTCATGCATCTTAGTTTGGTTTTATTGATGATTGGAAGCGTTTTTTAACATTGTTCTTTAGTAGCATGCTGTGTACATAAGCTAAAATTTCCAGATACAAACCATTTTTTTTTTTTTAGAATATTGGCATACGTTTCTTAATGAACCCAAATCGGACTTGGAACTAATACACAATATCTTCTTCCTTCATGGACCAGAAGATGCATGATGAGTTACATGATATCTTCTTGCTTCATGGACCAAAAGATACATGATGAGTCACTTATTTCATGATAACTCATCCCTTTCATGTTTTTGTGGACACATCTAGCATGTAGAATTTATAGAGAGATTGGAAAGAATTGAAGATTACGGGATAAGAAAACAGTTATATAACTTAACAAAATATGAAATAAAATAGCATATGTCAATCAATATGTGGTTTAGGTGGAAGAGTACACCAAGATAAATATTCAAGTCCATCTATATCATTTTAACTAAATAAATATTAGAAGAGTACTCTTAAAATAGATAACAACATTGTCTAAATTGATAAAGGAGATGTCATGAGAACTGTCAAGTTATTTTTGGAGATAACATTAATATTAATTCCTCTCCCCAATCACATCGCTTCTTCTGGATGAACCAATATTCTTTCTGGATGAACCAAAATTCTTTCTGGATGAACTAGTAGTCTAGTTACAAAACCAGTTGAGGCTAATTCACCTGAGGCTAGTTAGAGCAAGAACTACCTATAATAAAAGTTACCTTTAAACCCGGAAGAGGTGAATCTTTCCTCTCCAATTAAACAACCACCAACTGAGAAAAGAGAGCGGCTAAGAAGCCTTTTCTTCTTCTAGGAGCTCACAACAACAAAGTCTTTATCCCAAATTTTGTGATGTTGTTTGAATTGTCCGTTAGGTTATATGGGTCATGTCCAATTTAACATTAACAAAAACTATATTATATTTAGATGATTGGTTAAGGTCTATCTCTATACTCTAGTCCTAGCGGCTCCAATTCGACATAACATAATATCTTTATATCCATATAAATGTACAATAATGACTAATGAGTATCTTTTCACCTATTAATGATTAATTGAAACATAACTATTGGTCTTTACAATAAGGAACTATTGTTCTATAGGATAAAGAAGAAAAACTCCATTCCAGAAACAGGATTGGCTTGACAAAAGAGAAGGACTCTTTTCCAGAATTAGGATCGGCTTATTTTGGTAAGCTTCTCGTCTTCTTTTTTTCCCTGTGTTCTTCCACACAAATAAAAGCTTTTTGTCTTTTTTTTTTCTCTATGTTCTTACACAAATAAAGAATAAAGAAATAAAGGAGACCCATCACTTTTTTCCTTCCCCCAAATAGACCTTTTTCGCCCATTTTTTGCATATGGACGTTTGACGGTAGATTGGTTGTATGAGACGTTGGGACGTTTGACGGTAGATCGGATGTTATGAGACCATGGATGTTTGACGGTAGATTGGTTGTTATAAGACGTTGGGACCCCTTCTCTAACTTTGAAAGAGCCTGCTTGGCTACTGTGCCGATCGGATTAGGTTCCCGTGGCTCTCTCTGCAACTCTGGTGCACTGATGCTATTATGAAGATAACCAGTGGCACCGGGAAGCCCTTACGCACTAATAATGCTACGACTAATAGGGAACAATTGTCATATGCGAGAATATTCGTTGAAATCAATACGATAGACACTTTATCGGACAAATTAGAGATCGAACTTCCGTCAAGAGACATTATATTATAGAAAGTTGAATATGAATGGGTTCTGCCTTGCTGTCATTCCTGTCATAGCTTTGGGCATATTATCTACCAGTGTCCGGACTGGGGAGCACCTGCTGTGGTGAACCTAGAGAAAACTGCTCCTAAAGTTGCTCCTGGTGTCACCAAGGTTCCTCATAGCGCTTCAAGAGCGGAGGAAGAGATATCGACGGAACAGAGGAGCATGGACACGGATGTGCCTATCCTACAAGTCTTCCCTATCGTCCATTTTGGGGAAGATGATGGAAGTGGAGATTGAGAAAGAAGGGAGTGCGTGTAATGCCCCGCTCCGCACGGTACATTATGCTGAGTCGTTGACTCAAAGAGTTGCGTTGACCCGATTACGTATCGATGCGAATCGATACAAAGTGTTAAGTTGTCCCGAGCAATGCATCGAACTAAGTCGATGCGAAGAGTTGCCTTGTCCCAAAGAATGCATCGAGTGAATCGATGCGAAGCGCCGCGTTGCCCCGAAGGATGAGTGCGTTGAATCGACTCGAAGATTTTAAGAAATCGAATCGACCAAGGCGCAAGTCCGAATCGATGCAAGTAATGATTTAGTTGGTTTCATGTGCAGGCTATACGTTTACGCTGAAATGTTAGAGGTCGATCTTTTGCCTTGTTCAGTAAGGGGTCCGCGAAAGCAAATCGTCGCCTTGCGACGGACGGAAGCGTTGGCACGCTAAGGCAAATTGGACGTACAAACTCAATAAGCATGAAGTGCTCGAATGGCTAAGTCAGGAGAGTGGCCGTGCAACAAAGTTAGGGAATCGAGCCGTATCGGCTCGGCAAAACGACGAAGGCGTATCGACTCAAGGTGGGAGAATTGACTTCTTTTTACTCCTTCATTCGATAAGTCAAATGTATCATTGTATGCTGAGTTAACCTATCAACGTCACGGGCGTGGCTCGATAGAGAGATAAACGTAGTGCGTGTCGAACACTAGATAGAACAATTGAAATGAATCGTACGGCAAACGTACGAGTCGCTATGGAACATTGGATATCGCAAAGGCGAGCGCCTCGGTGCGCAAGCCGCAAGAACATGGGATAACTGTACTCGGCGAGTGCCTTAGTGCACGAACCATACCGTGCCTTCGCGCACGAGTTAGAACGGCTAGAACATTGAAAGACAATAGGCGAGCGCCCTAGCGCGCAAGCCACGGACATTGAATGCTAAGTCATAGAACATCGGAATACGGTCGGAACGTGCCTACGTGCACGGGATAATAAAAGATGGCTTCGTTGCGAAAGAATACAGTTGTGGCATGAATGTGGCGGAACTGTCGGATATGACATAATGCCTCGAAAGGTGTTCGAGACCTTCGGGTCGTTCGGTTGACGAGCATTGAGTTGAGGCATGATGCCATTGAAACATTGAAACGAAGAATGGAACGTAAGAGATAGAAAGTTAACGGAGAAATGCGAGACGATAATGCGGCATGGTGCCCTTCGAAATGTTCGAGGCCTACGGGCGTTCGTTGAGAACATTCGGGCGTTGTACCAATTGAAATAGAGATAAGCGAACTTGCTTGGTTGTATGAAATATAAGATTCGTTGCATGGTCAAATGGACTTAAAGATATAAAAGCCCGTGCATGGGTATTCCCTCGAACGCGACGCGCCAGGGCGCTGGGACCGTTCGGCCTAGGAGGGATTCGTTTACGGTATTGTTGGTGCACTTCATTTAGATGGGTAGCGACCGTCTGGTGAATGTGATAAGCCACTTGCTGCGATTATTTCGATGGCCTCTGATGTTGGTTAGCAACCGCACAGAGTTAACATCGTCTTATGTTTCGATTCGATAAATATAAGTCCATTCTAGCCCGAAAAGCAAGTGACCTTCATATAGATAAGGGCGATGGGTTTGGAAGTGCAAGGTATGCGTATATCCTGCATGGACGGATTCTGAATAGAGGGCACTTATAACATGATAGGAAAAACGGATAGGCGTATTCACCTTGCGTCGGTTGCAAGGGCGGGTGCGTCGATATTGTAAGTTGTGCCACGAATCAAACACGAGATTGCTTGTCTGTTTACTTATGCAAAATGAATAACATGCTTGCTATGCTTTACGCTTTCGAATATGCCATGAAATTGACCCTAAGGAGAACATAGCAAGATCATAAGCTAAGTTGCATGATTCAACATAAATATTAAAATGTCGGTTTGGAAAGATGATCTTTGCTTCAGTACATGCGAGGACGAACGTACTGATCCCCACCAGCTTCATGCAGGGTGCAGGGAATGGATTGCTCGCGGCGAAGCGTTCGTTGCTTGAACGCGTTGAGGCTTAGAATGCCGAAGCGTATTGAAGCGTGCGATCGTTTGACGCTCGGACTCGCGACAGGATTGATGCGGCCGAGATATAGAAGGCATGATGTATGGAACGACGAAATCCTTTGTGGACAAGAGAGAACCTGAGTGTTGTAGCCAATCTGGCGAATTCCGTTAGGCTATCGAAAGCCTTTGTAATCTGATTTCGAATATCAATAAAGAGAATTGTTTCGTATACTCTATTTTCCTTTCGTTGTGAATATCAAATCAAAAGATAACCATTTGAGAACTTGTCATCTTGCCTTGCACGAGCGCAACTCCAGGCTCGTGTGGCATCACGCCCCCTGCGAGGACGATGATTCGGGTGATTCCGGGTCGGGGCGTGACAGTGCGGGGGGATGCGGAGAGGCACAACAGGCAGTGGTCGTGTTTGGAAAACACAAGATTCAGGAGGGGGACAATACGAGCTTTGGTTATTTTCAGGGCTAAAGTAGTTAGTCAAGAAGCCGATCGCAGCAGAGGTCGGAGGAGACTAGCCAGTGGAGGAGCACTTTGCATCGTCCATCCCATGGAGCGCTCCTCTAACACCCCAGGCAAAGAGCCGACCTGCAAGGATGGTCCACCTATGAATCATGAACCTTTGGCCTTCCCTAATTCTATCTGGCAAGCTAAAGTGGAGACTAAATTGGGAGGTGGTAAAGCCTCTAATTCTTGGCGGGACGGTCTCTCTCCTCCCCTTAGTGAGAGTACACGTGTCAACAAGGGATTCCACCACCGTAATTTATGACTATCTTCACATGGAATGTGAGAGGGGTGAATTCGATAGGTAGATGAAGGAATATTATGGAGTATGGTTAAGAAGTCCAAGTGTTCTATATATCATCAGTATTATAGAGTCCAAAATTAGATCAGGTACCTTGATTACTAGGCGGACACCGACGCACTGGCCATCTTTCTACAACTTTGACTGTGGCAATATGGCTCGGATTTGGGTTATGTGGGATACCAAGGTTTAGTAAGGAGATGTGATCCAGCGGTCAGACCAACTCCTTACCATTAAATTCTCCAACAAAGGGGGCTTTAGATTGTGGTGGGAGCAGTGTACAGGCATAATGATCATATCAAGCGACTATGACTGTGGAGAGATATTACTATACTAGCATGCTTGTTGGGGACAAATGGCCTTTGGTTATTGTGGGAGATTTCAACGCTATTTTATATGGCAACAAAAATATGAGTTTAAGCCAGTTTAACAAGCGATGCACTCCGAGTTTCAACAATGTCTCCTCAGGGCTCAGGTGTATGGAAAAGACGAGGCACATATGGACTTGGAACAACCGAGCGGTCTTCAATCGGATTGTCATCCAGTTGGACCGCATCCTTTCCAACATGAGGTGGTTGGATACTTTTCATATGTGTCGAACGGAAGCTTACCCCTGGCACTAGTTAGCATTCCCCTATTGTTATCAGCTTGGCGGCTCCGTCAAACGTCAAAGGAAGGCCTTTTAGGTTCAATAACGCATAGATTCATATCAGAGGTTATGAGGAGCTGGTTAAGCTAGGTTGGGAGAATGAGGTGAGTGTTGGCGTGGGAGGGGTTCCCAACCTATGTGGAGAAGATCCCGGAGTGCGACGAGCGCCGTCTGTGTGTCAGAGAAGCTCGAGAGGTGACGAGGCCATTCAGAGAAAAAAAGAAACTTGGGAGCTACCAGAGTACATTCTGGAACATGGGAGGCAGAGTTCGGGCCGAAATATGCCCTAGGCAGAGTTATGGTCGAAATCTGCCCCCTTGGTTCCAGAACCGTTCTGTCACGAAAACACAGAGTTCTGGCCGAACTCTGTGTCGACGGGTTGAGGCTGATTTCAGAATATTTTTTATACCGTTGGATCGTATCCTACGGTCCAGGTTTTGCTACAGATTAGGGGGTTTATACATGGTTTTTTCTAACCCTAATTACAACACATATTGAGGAAAATAGAGAGAAAAGAGGCAAGAGTGCCATTGCAACTTTGGGAGAGAAGAATGAGGATTGAAGGCCATTTTCGAAGGAGAATCGTGTTCGGATAATCTCTACTCGTCGTCTTTTTTCTTCGTAGCCTTGTAATCAATTATTCTTGCTTCCAAGTGTTGTAGGGATCCATATTGGATCGGAAGAAGTTTGTAGAGGGTGTACTCCTTTATTTTATTAGTGAAGGTTTCTCAAGGGTTGGACTCCGATCGTCCCGTGGTTTTTCTCGCAAGGGTTTTCTACGTCAAAAATTCTCTGTGTCTACGTGGATTGTGTTTGGTGTTTGGTTCGTGCATTGTATTGCTCGGTTCTCTCGCAGGTACTCTCTAGTTTGGGAAAAGGTTTCTGTGCTTCTTTCCTAACAAAGTGGTATCAGAGCCAGGTTCTGGAATTCAGAAGGGTGTCCAGAGTTGACAGGAAAAACTAGAGAGGAGAGATGGACGCAAAGCCTGTGCGCATGGTGAACTTGAACGGCACCAACTATCATTATTGGCAGAGCAAGATGAAAGATTTGTTGTTTGTCAAGAAGCTGCATTTGCCCGTATTTGCTTTCGAGCGACCAGTTGATAAATCAGAGAAGGACTGGAAATTAGAGCACATATAGGTGTGCAGATATATCAGGAAGTTCGTTGATGAAAACGTGTACAAACACGTTGCCAATATTGAGCACGCGAAGACGTTATGGGATAAACTGGAATCTTTGTACGCGAAGAAGACCGGGGTAAACAAGTTGTTCCTGATCCAGACGATGATGGATCTGCGGTACAAAGATGGGGCATCTATTACGGATCACTTGAGTGATTTCCAGGACATGGTTGACCAACTATCTTCGACGGGAGTCAAATTCGACGATGTGGTTCAGGGACTATGGCTGCTGTATACATTGCCAAACTCGTAGGAGACCGTACGAGTATCTATGATCGCTTCTGCTCCAGAAGGCATGGTCAGTCTGGAGTTTGCCAAGAGCAGGGTGCTGAATGAAGAGATGCAGAGACGTTCTCAGGGCACTTCATCCACATTCTACCACTCAGAGGTACTAGTTTCAGAGAGCCACGGAAGGGACAAAGTAGGGGTCCAGGTGGTGGCAGAGACAAGAGAAGGAGGAAGTCCAAGGGTCGGTATGAGGACTCGGAATGTTATCATTGTGGCAAGAAGGGCCACATCAAGTAGAACTGTTTTGCTTGGAAGTGAGAGAAGAAAGACGACAAGGGGAAGCAAGATGAGAACACTACAGCGGCGGCCTCGATACATGGAGGCGATGTGATCATCGTAGGTGATGAGGTTATCACAAACCTTGCCTGCGATGACAATTCTTGGCTGGTGGACTCAGGGGCTTCAGCACACGTATCTCATAATAGGACACTATTTGCCACTTACACGACAGACGACTGTGTAGTATTGAAGATGGGCAATAGAGATGTGTCGAAGGCGGTTGCCATTGGAGATGTGCATTTGAGGACGAAGACGGGTGCAGTTCTTGTTCTTAAAGATGTTCGCCATGTCCCTGATATCCATTTCAACCTGGTGTCGGTTGGAAGGTTGGATAATGAGGGATTCTTTAGTCTCTTCGGAAATGTTCAGTGAAAGCTTTCTAGAGGTTCGATGGTGATTGTCAGAGGAAGCAAGAAGTCCGGTCTCTACTATATGGAAGGGAGCGCACATGGGGCATTAGGAGGTGAATGCAGTTTCTGACGCGTCTACTGAGTTATGGCACAAGCGGCTTGGCCATATCAGCGAGAAGGGGGTGAGCTACTTGGTGAACTGGAAAGTGATTCCAGGGCTCAAGTCTACAAAGTTGGAGAAGTGCACGCACTGGTTAGCTGGGAAGCAAAATAGGGTGTCTTTCCAAAGTCACCCAAGTTCAAGAAAGTCGGCGTTGCTCGAGTTGATTCACTCGGATGTCTGCAGTCCTATGAAGGTAAAATCTATTGGTGGTGCTTCTTACTTTATAACTTTTATTGATGACAGTTCCAAAAAGGTTTGGGTATATGCCTTAAAGACCAAGGATCAGGTGCTGCCTACTTTCAAAGAGTTTCAGACCTCTGTTGAAAGAGATACAGGCAAGAAGTTATCGTATGTTCGGTCCGACAATGACGACGAATACATTGACCCCTTTTATGCTTATTGCAGAGAGTAAGGAATACGACACCAGAAGACTCCGCCCAAGACACCTCAGCTCAATGGTGTAGCGGAGCGCATGAACAGGATACTGATGAAGAGGTTACGGTGTTTGCTGTGAGAAGCAAATTTGTCAGACAGTTATTGGGGTGAGGCTCTTCTCACAGCTGCTTATGTTATTAATTTATCTCCTAGTGCTCCTTTGCAGGATGATGTGCCTGACAAAGTATGGTACGACAAAGAGCCGTCATACAATCATCTGCAAGTGTTTGGTTGTAAGGCCTTCGTTCATGTACCGAAGGACGAGAGGTCCAAACTTGAGCCGAAGATGAGACGGTGCATCTTTGTCGGCTACGGTCGGAAAGAGTTTGGCTATAGACTCTACGACCCAGTGGAAAGAAAGCTCTATAGAAGCAGGGATATGGTATTCATCGAGGATCAGACCATGACCAACGCTCAGGATTTCGAGATACCTTATGAGGCTGAGGAATTGCCTGAGTTAGAGTCATTTCGCTTCGAGCAGTTTACAGAGGACATCACAGAGGATCCAGTTATGGGGGAGCCAGTATATGGAGTTGCTTCCAACCTTGATCATCAGCCTGCTGATGGTGGTCAGGGTGTCCCTCAGGAGGATGAGCATGTCGAAGAGGCAGTTTCTGAAGGGGAGGAGGCTGTTGGTATACAGCCAGCACCAGTGGCTCCATTGAGAAGGAGCGACAAAGAGCGTCGACCATCTACGAGATACTCATCGGATGAGTATGTGCTACTGACTGACGAGGGAGAACCCGAAAGTTTTATAGAGGCTATGGAAGACGAACAAAGACAGGAGTGGATGCAGGCTATGCAGGAGGACATGAGTTCCTTACACGCCAATTCTACTTACGAGCTGGTGCGGTTGCTAAAGGACAATAAGACTTTGAAGAATCGATGGGTGTTTAGAGTGAAGCAGATGGATGATGCTACTCGCCCTTGATACAAAGCAAGACTGGTAATTAAAGGCTACGGTCAGTGAAAAGGCGTAGATTATGATGAGATATTTTTGCCAGTCGTCAAGCAGTCGTCTATTCGGGTGGTGCTAGCATTGGCAGCCAGTTTCGACTTGGAGGTCGAGCAGATGGACGTGAAGACGTCATTCCTCCACGGTGATCTTGAGGAGCAGCTACACATGGAGCAGCCAGGGAGATTCTGTGAGAAAGGCAAGTCACGTTTGGTATGTCGTCTGAGGAAGAGCTTATATGGTCTGAAGCAGGCTCCGAGGCAGTGGTACAGGAAGTTCGAGTCGTTTATTTTGAGTCATTTATGGGGGAGCATGGTTATGCACGAACGACGTCGAACTATTATGTATTTGTGAGGTACTTTGCCGAGGATGATTTTATCATTTTATTGCTCTATATTGATGACATGCTATTAGTGGGTCGGAATGCCACTAGGATAGGGGAGTTGAAGCGCCAACTGGGCACGACCTTCTCTATGAAGGATTTGGACACAGTAAAGACTATTCTTGGGATGGAGATTAGTCGAGAGAGAGGGAGCCCAAGCTGCTACACTTGTCCCAAAAGAAGTACATTTACCGGGTACTTCAGCGTTTCGAGATAGACGGGTCGAAGAAAGTGAGTTGTCCCCTTGCGGCCCACTTTAAGCTCACTGAGGAGCAGTGTCCATCTACCGAGGACGAAAAAGAAGATATGGAGCGGGTTCCATATGCCTCAGCTGTAGGAAGCCTTATATATGCTATAGTGTGTATGAGGTCCGATATCGCTCATGCAGTTGGCACAGTTAGCAGGTATCTTTCAAATCCTGGAAGGGTACATTAGAGTGCGGTCAAGTGGATTCTACGATACCTTCAGGGCACTGCCGATTGGAGCCTTCTGGTGGTGACGAGCCGAAGTTGGTTGGATATACCGACGCTGATATGGCTAGAGATGTAGACACGAGACGATCGACTTCGGGCTATGTGATGATATTTGCTGGAGGAGCGGTATCGTGGCAGTCACGGTTGTAGAAGTATGTTACCTTGTCAATGACAGAGACAGAGTACATTGCGGCGACGGAGGCTTGCAAGGAGTTGCTGTGGATGAAAAGTTGTTGCAGGAAATGGGGCTGAAGCAAGAGCAGTATACTTTGCTTTGCGACAGTCAGAGTGTTATTCACCTTGTGAAGAATCAGACCTTACATAGCCGGTCCAAGCATATCGAGACTCGGTATCATTGGATACGGGATATGGTTGAAAAGAAGGATGCAGAGCTTGAGAAGGTTCATACAGATGATAATGGAGCAGATATGTTCACCAAGATTCTACCAAGGGGAAAGTTTGAGTTCTGCAGGCAGATCGTCGGGATGACGACCTCCTCCACATAGTCGTGAAGGGAAAGAAATGTTAGAGCGGGAGGGATTTCCAACCTATGTGGAGAAGACCCCGGAGTGCAACGAGCACCGTCTGTATGTCAGAGAAGCTCATAGAGGTGACGAGGCCATTCTGAGAAAAAGAAGAAGCTCGGGAGCTACCAGAGTACATTATGGAACAGGGGAGGCAGAGTTCTGGCCGAACTCTGCCCCTTGGTTCCAGAACCGTTCTGTCACAAAAACACAGAGTTCTGGCCGAACTCTGTGTCGACGGGCTGAGGTTGATTTCAGGGTATTTTTTATACCGTTGGATCATATCATACGGTCCAGATTTTGCTGCAGATTAGGGGGTTTATACATGATTTTTTCTAACCCTAATCACAACACAACATTGAGAAAAATAGAGAGAAAAGAGGCAAGAGTGCCATTACAACTTTGGGAGAGAAGAAGGAGGATTGAAGCCCATTTTCGAAGGAGGATCGTGTTCGGGTAATCTCTACTCGTCGTCTTTGTTATTCGTAGCCTTGTAATCAATTATTTTTGCTTCCAAGTGTTGTGGGGATCCATATTGGATCGGGAGAAGTTTGTAGAGGGTGTACTCCTTTATTTCATTAGTGAAGACTTCTCAAGGGTTGGACTCCGATCGTCCCGTAGTTTTTCCCGCAAGGGTTTTCCACGTCAAAAATTTTCTGTGTCTACGTGGATTGTGTTTGGTGTTTGGTTTGTGCGTTGTATTGTTCGGTTCTTTTGCAGGTACTCTCTAGTTTGGGAAAAGGTTTCCGCGCTTCTTTTCCAACAGTGAGAGGGTCAGCTCAATACATGCTCGTTCACAAATTAAAGTCTATTAAAGGACAATTAAGGATTGGAACCAAATGAGACCTATTATCCCTCTTCAGGAACTGGAGCCTAAGCTGACAGACATTCAAAGAAGGGTGCACTTAGATCCGCTCGACCACGTTCTTACGGAAGAGGAAGGCTGCTCTACAAGATCAGTTGCGCAAGGACAGGTTCTTGGAGGAGGTCCAACTCAGACAAAGAGCGAAATGCAACTGGCTTAGAGATGGGAATAGATGCTCTAGATTCTTCTATGCCACACTGAAGGCTAGGCAGAATCGAAATACCATTCATAGGTTGCTTGACCCTAGTGTAGTTTTTATTACTGGGGTTAATGGCATTCGAGATGAGGCGATCTGGTTCTACCAAGATCTCTACAACCAGAACTCCTATCCGATCACTTTTCCCCATGTCGAGTTTATAAAGTTGGTATCTAGGTGGGGAAATTAGGTTTTGCGGGCTCCTCTGTATATGGCAGATATAGAGCATATTGTTAAAAAGGCAGATCCTTCCAAATTGCTAGGACCAGATGGTTTTGGAGCCGCATTCTTTAAGAAACACTGGGACATGATCAAGGGGGATGTTCTAGATGCGTGAGGAGTTGTTCATCTCTGGTAAGTTGTTTAAGGAGCTTATCATACTATCGTGGTCTTAACTGCGAAGGTGGAGAGTGCGACTTCGCTGGAAGACTTCCGGCTATTGCTTGCTGTAATTTCCTTTACAAGATTATTACACAAATCATGTGTGACTGGATGTGGGATGTCATGCAGGAGCTTCTCTCATAACCAGACAACTTTTATCAAAGAGCGCTCCATCTTGGAGAATAGTCTGCTGGCCCACGAGCTAGTCAGGGATTTCAACAAGTAGGGGGTAACAAAATGTAGTTGGACCTCAATAAAGCATTTGACATGGTCAATCGGGACTTTATTTGCTGCATTATGATATGTATGAGCTTTGGCAACTGATGGGTGGATAGGGCGAGGGAATGTATTTGCTCTCCCACGTTCTCCATTATGGTTAGGGGTCAGCCGGAGGGATTTTTTTTGTAGCGGTAGAGACCTAGGACAAGGACTCCCGTATCTCTATACCTCTTTGCTATATTGATGGAGTTTCTCACTTACCTGTTGGACCACTACAAAAAAATGGGTTTTGGGGGCAGCTAAAAATTGTGTTAATAAACGTGTATTCTGTCCCAAATAATATTTGGGATGGATATAAACAGTGTTATTAGGATGAGGTGGAAAAAAGTTAAGGGACAAAATTAGCCATCCTAATTGTTTTTAAGTGACGGTAAAACCAACCGTCCAAAAGCTTACAATTTTTTTACATTTATATGACAGTTCATTTAGCCGTAGCAAGTATTTATAACGGATTGAAACCATAATAATTTGGCGCCATATATTACGTACGGGTTGAGAAGAGTCACATAAGGATATACACAATTACAGAACCGTTCCAAAAACTAATAACCACGATGTTGCTTATTATGAATATTTTTCTTGTCCCGCTTGTAAAACATACATTTAAAATTCATATAAAACCAATCCATATATAACTAACTAGATAAGTTCAAATGCATATTGTAGTCTCTAAAGTGCATTAACAAAAAAGTATTATTTATAAAACAAATTCATCTCCATCATTTATAAAATGAACCCAAAATATCATTAAAGCGTCATTTTTCATCATTTACAAAATGAACTCAAAATACTTAACATCATTAAGCACCATCCCATGCGTTTGAAGCAGACCTGCAAATAAAAGTAAAAATAAGTAAGATCTATATCAATATATTAAAATAAGACCCCCAAAAAGCACAATATGGAGGAACTAGAAAGGATATAAAGTAGGTGCCAACATAAACAAAACCGAAAAGAAAGCTAAAACCATAAGTATCAACATTGGGCTAAAACCAGAAGTAGGTTCGACTAGACAATCAATATGTGGTGCATGTATAGTGCAAAATGCAAGTATTGAATTCCTATGTTCTCCTACAGTCTGTAACTGTAGTATATGGATTGCACTACTCTAGCTCCAAAATATTATGCTTTCAAATACCTTAGTAACTAAGGTGTTATATATGAAGGCATAGCATAATTATAGTTAAGTGGACAATTTTAAAACTAAATGAAGACTCTAGAGTATGTTATTGCATCTGTGTCACCCAGACATTCCTAAGTTCTTTATTATGTTGTATCTCTAGTCTCCAACATAATCAAACTACCTAGCTGAAATGAGTAAACATACATGTTTGTGCGCGTGTGTGTGTGTGCGCGCGCGAGGCTGGGTGGGAGGGAAGGGAACCTATTAAATGGGAGATGCTTTGCTCAACAGTCATCCTAAGCTACTTGCCTTGCTAACATGTTGGCCAGGCCAAAGTTTTAGCAACATGGAGATATAGCAAAGAATCACAAGAGGGACACATAGTTGCACTATTCATTATTCTTGAGTTCATCAATTAGTAAATGGCACACAAATTTCATTTCTTGTTTTGTGTCTGTGTTATTTTTTCAAGGCTTGACAAGAGGATCACTCAGTTTGTAGAAGAGAAATTCTAGAGATATGATATCGATGTTAAAACAAATTATTATAAACTTGTAAAGTTGTCTGATAAGGCCATCACCATGTCAAATATGGCAACAATTAGAGATAATTTTTGTACCCTATTGATTGGCTGTCTGGTCTGCTGATAACTTTATGAAACATCTTGGTCAGGTAAATTGTTTATGAACTCAGGCTCATTGTGTTCCGATATTGGGATGGTGAAGTTTGCCAGCTTCTATTGCCTATATTCACTAAAATCTCGTACTTAATGCAGATATATGGATTTTTTTGTAGATTCTACAAAAGGTATGGCTTTTTAATTTAAGCAGTTTAGTAGTGTGCCTAAAATCAATACGTAGGGAGCTTCAATGAGAGCTAAAGTTATTGACATGAAATTTTGATAAAAATATGATAATTACCATAAATATAAATCCAATAGTCACCAGAACCACTTGTAGCAGCTCATTGAAGATATTAGAGAAACTGCTTAGCCTGTACAAGAAAGAGAAATGACAAGACGTTTAAAGAATAAACTTACTAAGCATTAATAGTGTAGAATGTAAGAAAGAAAAAAAAACTTAACTAAACAACATGACAACCACTTAGGATATAGACGTCCATGAGGTGTTGACACAACTCCAAGATTCCATATGCATAAGGTATTTAAGATTGCTAGTTACCTGCTCCTCGAATTGCTCTTATGAGAGAGTATTTGCAATTTTTGTGCCTCTGCTGCTAGTGGCATACATATTTTGCCACTAGATCACGCATCAATTGGAACAGAAAATTTCATCTGCAGGGATGAAGTTATTAATATTAGCGTGAAAAAGGAGAAGTATTGAAAATTTACATATAAAGGGAAGTGGAGCCAGTTGTACTGACGCCTTAAAAAAATAAAAATAAAAAAGAGGCTGGCGCAAGTGCAACTGGCGCCGAGATTATTATTATTTTTTTTTTAAGTCTGGCGCCAGTTCCACTGGAGCCAGACAAAAAAAAATTGTGGCGCCAGTGGAACTGGTGCCAAGTACGAAAGAGGGGAGGGGGGGGGGGGGGGGGGGGCAGGTGGGGCCTGTTCGTTTTTCTTCCTTTGTCCTTTTGTTTGTTTTTTTTGTTTTCTTTTCCTTTTCTTTTTTGCTTTTTCTTTACTATACTTTTCTTTCTCTGTCTTCTTCTTTTACTTTCTGACTTACTTGAAGACTGAGAGAGCATGGTGGAATTTGAGGGAGATTGAAAGAGACGTTGGATCAGATGGATTCGTTCACTCGTGAAGTTATTTTGGACGTAGTTAAAATTTGGGTTATAAGAGGCGGACGACCACATAAGCAACGCTCAGAAACAACAGAAGAAGTAGAAGATCAGCAAGGTGAAGAAGAATATTTCTATTTTTACTAAAGAGAAAATGGAACATCAGAATGATGGTCGCATTCCTGGTGGACCTATCACCCAAAGAGAAATTCAAGAACGTAAAAACCATGTTTCTGAACTGGTATTTACTGGAAAGGTAATTTTTTGGCAAAACTTTATTATTATTATATTAATTTTTATTGATACATTAAATGAGTTTATTTAACTTAATACAATTGCATTTCTAGTTGTATGATTATCCGCTGGAAGCACGTTTACAGGAACATGGTCAATGGCGTCATGTAAAAAATAACGTCGAAGCCGGCAAATGGGAGTTAATCCCCGAACAAAAATACTTGGTTGAGTCTTTCGGTTTCAATTATGTGGACCAAATAGAGTTCATGCAACATGACAGGGACTTGCTATTCAGTTTGGCAGAGCGTTGGTGGCCCCAATGTAATACTTTCCAGTTGCCAGTCGGAGAAATGACTGTTACTCTCTGGGACATGACCAACATTTTAGGATTACCTATTACAGGTTCCATAACTTATTACATAATTCACAAGAAATACATCTATTCCAATCTTATAATATTTGTAAATTAATATTGCAGGTCATCCTATATACTTTACCGATCGATCAAATGGTAGTGTTTTGATACGTAGATATCTTGGTGTATCCGGTCCGATAGGACCGGGACAGAAGGGTAGATCGGACGTTTGCGTTAGTTGGCTACGAAGCAATTTTATGTTTCTTGATCGTATACCTGACGATCCGGTGGTCGTAGATAAAAATCGGGTATAAAAATTAATATTTTATTTCAGATTTAAAATTATTATTGTAGTTTAACTCCATAAAAATTAATTAATGTTTCAGATTGTTTGTTGCACAAGAGCCTATTTACTTGCTTTGTGTGGTTCAGTTCTTTTTTCCAACGGAACTGGCTGCAAAGTGAGTGTTCGTCTTTTACCTTTTTTTGAAAATTTGAAACAAAAAACTCGACATGCATGGGGAGCAACAGTATTGGCGTTTTTGTATACTTGTTTGACGGAGTTTGTTAAAACGACGTTAGATACATGCAACACAAATCTGACTGGATGCATGCTTCTACTACAGGTATCTTTATAATATTGTTTTATTATTTTAATATTATATACTGTAACACGAAGGTGATCAGATGCATGATATAATGACCTTAGGTATGGTCCTATGAACATTTTGCTATTGGTAGACCAGTTACCCATATTAGTCGTGAAACTGGTCTATTTTCGGTAGCCAAGCGATGGACGGTTGATGAAGTGGACCAGGCACACTGCAGAACTCAGGTTGCCCCCATTTATCGGTCGTAATTTGACTCGCTAGAACATATGGACGTAAATAATTGTTATATTTATATTTCTCTAAAAAATAGTTGTATCATTGTTATTTACAGTAACTTTGGAAATAGGTTACATGGATGTCATATGTTATACGGCTCGATGCTCCAGATATACAGAGGATGTCCTATTCGTATAGTATGCACAGATATTATATTATATACGACTATCGGACCATGTACCATCCAGCGGATCGGGTTCTGCGATAATTTGGGATGGTTCAAATAATTCATAATGATCCACTGCCCAATAGCTATGGCGTCGCTCAAGCGCAAGCTAGAATTAATAATTTGCTTCCTGGTTGGGATTCAAGATTCGAGTATTATAGTGTTGGTAATTTGTCGCACCAAGTGCAAACACCCAATGATTGTAAGTTTTTTATAATATCATATTTTATTAAATAATTCGTTGTATTTGGCTAAATTTTTTATAATACGTTGTGTAGGGTTGGGTGACTTTGCTTACAGAAGTTTGTGGGGAGCACCGCGTGTATGCAACAGAGAATCAAGCATTTGATGAAACTTTTTAATCTTTGTAACCGATTTCAAATTCTATTTAAAATGTTGAATACAAAAGAAATGGCGTGATTCTAGAAAGGTTAAACGTATGGCATGAAGCAAACCTTTTTGTTTTTCTGATATAAATAAAATTTTATTCCATTCATTAAAAAATCTTTCAAAAGATGTTCTCAATTAGTTAAAAACCAAGTCCACGATTCTGTGTTCTCACCTTCCGCAACAGCATAAGAAATTGGATAAAGTTTATAGTTCGGATCATGAGCACAAGCAATAAATAATATACCTTGGTATTTAGATGACAAAAAAGTAGCATCAATACTAATAATTGGTAAACAACACTCAAAAAAACCGTCAATACAAGCTTTGAAACAAATAAAAATTCTTTGAAAGCTATTGTTTTCAGTAGTATTTAAAAAAAACAACTGCTACCTGGATTTGACTCGATAATTCTAAAACCATACTCTTCAAGACTTGCATATGCATCAAAGTAGCTACCATTTATTTCAGCTAATGCCATCTTTCGGGCTCTCCAAGCTTTAGAGTAGAAAATATTAATCCGATGTTCTCTATGTATATCCATAACAACTTCTGATGGACTATATGACTGATTATCCCAAATTATATTAATTATCTTATTTTTGATCCATGAACTAGTTGCCAATGGATGAGAACCTGTTATGAGCCCAGCTAAACAAGAATGCCGATTTTTTAATGTAGCAATCTGAAAAATATTACCTCTACGAATAGGTCTAGCATATACTCTTTAATTACTGATTACAGGTATATATAATTTCCTTCGCATTGTTCATGACACTAGCTGAACACGTAAAATTGTGTTCAATTGCTAGGTCACTGATAAAAGTTCTAAATGCAGAACGACTATCGAAATATTGTCCGACGAATAATTCATTTGTGGTACCATTATTGTCATTATCTTTAATATAATCATCCGAATTTTCAACTAAATCATCACTATCCGTAATACTTTGGAAATCATCAAAATCATCGTTACTATCTAAAGCTAATATGTCATCTTCTTTATGAGATGAAATAGGAACTTGTCTAGAAGAACTCGGACCCGCTTCATAATTAGAAACGCGTTGAGTACTTATATAGTCAAGTCTTTGTGGTACTTGAGTTACAAAAATACTTATAAATGGCGATTGCAAATTAATTTCAAGAACAAAACTCCAAGCTTCTTGACAATCTAATAAAAACAATGTGTCTCATAAACCTGTCTTAATAAAAATTCATACTGAATAGAAAAACTTTTAATAATCAAATCGCGTAAGCTTTCTAATATGATACTACGATCAGTTATAAGAATTTGGGTAAAAACCTCCTTCATAAGATAAACCATTAACTACACCTCCATGCGAGCACCACAGCCTTAAACTTTGATCCATTGCAGAATGTAGTATTTTGAATACAGCTTTTGGTTGAGAGAACTAAAGAGTGGGAGCTTCTGGTTGTGTGGGAGCTTCTGCTTGAGTGGGAGCTTAGAATGAAAAACTTGTTCAAACTTTGGAGTGGGAGCTTCTGGTTGAGAGAACTAAATAGTTAGAAACAAGTGATAGCGTCTGGTTTGTTGTGAGTGAAAGCTATGTCACCCTATATTTAAAAAAAATAATCCAATGATCGAAAAAGGAACACTGCAATCCGACCGTTACAATCCGAACGTTAAATATTATATTTAAAATTGGACTGGCGCCAGAGAAGGAGAGAAAAAGCCAGAGAAAGAGACAAGATGAAATGATTTGACATTGAAAAAAGTAACCAAAAGAAAAGGAAAAGAAAAAGTGAAGAAAAAGACAAAAAAAAGAGAAAAACTAACAGCACAAAAGGACAAGAAAGAAGGAAAAGAAGAAAAATAAATAAAAAAATAAAACCAAACAAAACGAACAGCACCCCCCCCTCCCCCCTTGTACTCGGCGCCAGTTCCACTGGCGTCACTTTTTTTTCCTGTGTCTGGCTCCAGTAGAACTGGCGCCAGACTTAAAAAATTAAAAAAAATTGCGGCATCAGTTGCACTGACGCTAATCTCTTTTTTTAAATTTTTTTGTTAGGCGTCGGTGCAACTGGCGCCACTTTCCTTTATATGTAAATTCCCATAACTTCTCCTCTTTCACGCAAATATTCAGAACTTCGTCACTCCAGATGAAAATTTCTGTTGTAAGTTTAAGCAAGCAACAATAGTCCTATTGGTTTGTATCTCGTTTTCGGTTGAACGTTCAAATGGGGGATAATAATAAAGTTGATAATTTAGTCCCACATCGGGTAGACGATGGGATCATGTGGTGTAGATAATTGGAATTAGTTCAGGCCTTACATAAGAATTCTTTTTTAAGGTATATGGACCCAATTCAATAGCCCATCTCATGGGCTAACTCCGGTTTAGGTCATACTGCATTCTCAACAAGTGGTATCAGTGTCACGACCCGCACCCACTGTGAGGGTACGAGAACGTCACAACGCCCAGCCTACGCCGCAGTGTCGGTGGTAGAACGCTGTCCTAGGTCAACATACATCTAGTAATACAATACTAAGCAGTAAATGAACTCAATCACAACTAAGGAGGAAGAAAACACGATATGATATAGAACTCAAGAAAATACTGAAGATAGAAAAGTCTAAGATAATATCCCAGCAAATATCCAGAGTACATATCTCAGCTACTGAATAAGAAAGAATTTACACAACTCAACATCTCTGAACAGAAGTAAAATCTAGCTAAACAGTCTCAAGACAACATGAAAATAAGATAAGGCCTAACTAAACTAGTCCAGGCAGTGGGGTGATATCCTCAGCTAGAGCTGTCCGAAGAAGGTATCCTCCCAGGCCTCCTCCTCGTCCTCTGTAATATTTTCAACAGGTCCAGTCAGGACAGGAGCGAGTACAATACATCTCAACAGTTCATAGCAGGTTAGAAAATATAATCATGCAGTAAAGTAAGATATAGATACTGAAGAAATGCAGTATGTAAACAGAGAGAGAAAACTGTAATGGAAATATCTACTATAAGTAGAGAGCTAATAGTGACTAGTGAGTCAGAGTAAAGTATAAACATGTGAATGGCATAGGAGGTTCATGACTACAGCTAAGAGAGTGATTCATGACTACAGCTACTTGGATAATATACACATGTCTATTTCTACTCCCCCAACCCCAATCAATACACAAAGATCCGTTCAAGTTATGTTAAGGTTCGTGAAACTTCATATGGCTCATAAAATGAGTGATACGTGAAGGTGATTCATGGAGGCTCAGTGAACATGAGAGTACATGTGTCACTGGCGATTCGTGAATCAGAGGAAGCATAGAGATACGTGATGATTCGTGAAACGCACAAAACATGCTGTATCCGATGCTCCCGAGGGGGATAACATCTCATGAAAAGATCTATATAGTACCAATCCGTGTGACCAACGTGACAGTATCAAGTAAAGTAATTTAAAGCAGGAAAATAATTCTAAACAGGATATGAAATGATCAGAGAATGTACTCGCCTCGTATCTGAGTGTCCGGATGAAATGTACTGTCCGAGAAGAGGTGTCTGGCTCCTAATCAGAACAGCACAAGTCACAACAAGTCTAAAATGATATAATAAAGTCCTACTATGCATTCTACATGATTCTAGGTCAATCTAGGCCAAAGTCAACTCTTGGTCAACTCTGGTCAACCCTAGGAGTCAAACTAGGTCAACTATGGTCAAACTAGGTCTAACCAAGTCTAAACTAGGCTATCAAGTCTAAACTAGTCTATACTAGGTCACACAAGCCTACACTAGCTAGTACACACCACTTCAAGGCTATCCAAGCCTAAATCAAGCCAACACACATTCATAAGTCACACTTGACCCATATTCAAGTTATCTATACTAGGCATTCAAGAACAATACATAAAAGAAACTAACTATATATATATAGGCATGCATCACTACACATTAGCTATATATAACATGGCATTTAATATATATATATATATATATTATATATATATATTATATAATATATAATATATATATATATATATATAGATATAGATATAGATATAAAGAGGGCTATGTGTGTGTGTACATGAGTGATGTGAGTGTGTGCCATAGGCCAAGTGTTAGTGAAATGTGAAGAGGGTGAGTGAATAGAGTAGAGTGTGGCAAGGGTGATGTGAATGCAAAGTGCCAACTAGTGTGTGTATGTGTGATAACTTGTGGGTGTAACATGGAGTAGAGGGTGTGTGTGAAGTGTCAAGAGTGTCACAGGTTTATGGTTGTGTGTGTATATATAAGAATGTGAGTGAGAGAGTGATCATGGCAATGGTGTTAGGGTGTGAGTGTGTGACTGTGTGTGATGAGCATGGAGTGTGGTGTGTGGTAGTGTAATAGGTGTGTGTAGTGAATGAACATGAGAGAGTGAAAACAGTGGAGTGTAGTATGAAATTAGGAAACATGGATGTTAATCTCAGTCTTAGGAATAACCAATTACCCATTTTAGTTTATAGTTAAGCAGGTAAAAATCAGTGACAGGAAACAATCAGTGAGATGTTAAAGGAAGAAACCATTCTCTAACAAAACCAATGATTAAGTCATTTCTATCTCAGCTTAAAACAGTCAACCAATCTCAGATATTGAAAATGAGTGCAGTGACAGGAAGAATAACCCTCAGTTCACAGGGAAAAATACCAATGAATAGCCTTCATTCAAACATGTTCAGAAAAATAAGGAAGGGACAGGAAACCACATCACAATCTCAGTTTAGGACAGTTCAAACAGCCCCCCCTCATCTCAGTTAACAGTGTACAGTCCCATACTCCCTGTATAAATCCCAGATCATACTACTCAGATTATAATACTAAAACAACTCAGGTAATACACAGCTATTTGAACAGTCCACAAAACTGAGATCCCAGATTACAGTTTTCCCCCTTATCTCAGTTGAAAACATGCCCCAACTTAGTTAAAACAGTTCACAAACTTAAACTCAGATTTGATTCACACAATTACCAAAACAAACCCAAATTCCTCATACTATTAGAATTCATATAGAAGAACATATTAGGTTTTTAATATCATGAAATTAGCTGTGTAAATTAGGTTGAAATGATTGCCAAAGTTGAATTTCGAAATCTGGGTTTAAGCAGTAAATAAGGACAGTCAGTGTATCAGAAATTTTAGGGAAAAATGGAAATTAATAATGAAATTTAAATTAAAACACAAATACAGAGGTTGGTAACATATTTATGTGTTGCATACGTGTCACACAAGAGTTTGTGTCCACTCAAGTGGACACAAACGTGTCCAATCACAGGAAGTGCAAAAACAGTGCACAAACAGACACTGAAATCGAATGCAGCCTCGTGCACGAGTGCACGCGTGTCGTGCACTCGACACAGGACACATTGCGTCTCGTGGTCGTGTCTAGGTGTTCGTCTAGTGTAGGGTCACGTGTCCAACACCCTGAATTGGGTCCTAGTGTCGCCGTGTCCGCAAACGAGAAGCGTATCAGAGCTCACTGTTGGCGAGAACACAGCCAGTGCGCGCGCAATTCCTTCGCGCACACACATCGAGGTCGCATGAAACTTCATGGACATGATGTCAGTGGGTGCCCCCATGTGTCCACAAAGTTTCATGGCACATGGAGCCGTGTCGTGTCCTGTGTCGACCACGAGCATCAGGGGATCACTGTACACGCGCACGCAGGCATGTGCACGAGTCCAGTACGACCTCGACACTACACGAAATGTGTCCAAACAATCAGAAACCCATAAGCAACCTAAAAACTTAATTTCCTATTCAAACATATTCCTAAAATTCAACCGAAATGTCCTTTGGGACATTTCATCAAACACCTAGGTCTATAGGCTGATACGTGTCCATTTGGGACACGAAAAGGACACAAAACCTAGGTCTAGGAGTACCTACAGGACCAGGACACTTAGAGCTAGGTCTATATGCAAAGAAACTAAAATTATAATGGGTGGATTAGGATTTTACCTATGGTGTTCTCCAACAAAAACCCTTCCAATGAGGATTCCAAAAAGTCAACAAACTCCTTCAAATTGATAGAAAACTGAGAACAACAAATTCCAACAGCAATAAAACAATAATTAGAACCTATTACAATTTGTTTGGATTAAAAAGGAGGTAAAATAGATTTTCTAGGGATTTTTGAAGATGGAGACTCACCTCTTCCAAAGCTTGAGATCTATTTCCAATAGAGGCTAACCCTAAATGAAAGAGGCATTAAATAGGGGTGGGAATCCCTAGGTTGGCTGGACAAAAATGTTTGGGTTAGGGTTCGGGTACTTGACTAATGGGCTTTGGGCCTATTTGGCTAACTATTGATTTATTGGTTAAACACAAGTCATGGCTTATGACTTAAAACTCTACTTAAGTCAAATAACCATACTATTAGTCAACTATAGTCTAACTAGGGTGGCATGAACTAATCAAGACCAACTCAACTAGGGTTAGCTCCTGGGTTAGTCTACCATGGTCATTGCTAGTCAAAGTCAACCTAGTCAACCCTCATCCAAACAATTCCAAAATAAATTCTAAAAATTCCTATAAATTCAAATAAATTATAATAAAATCAATTAACTCCCAAAATGTCTAATACCCTAATCACATGGCTAGTCTCTAGGGTAGGCAGTCTCTATTGTTCACTAGCAAAATACCATAAACACAAGTCATGAATTTAAATAGTTTAAAAATAATTAAAAATCACTAAAAATCATAATATGAAATAAATATCATTAAATAATAATTATAAATACAAAATTTCAAAATTACCCTCTTCTGGAAAACTGGGTGCTACAATCCTACCCACCTTATAAAAATTTTGTCCTCGAAATTAAGATGGTCGCACCCCTTCTAGGTTAAGCCCCCATCAATCAAAGTCTCAGAAATCTATCTTAAATCATACAGTTGAAAAGTGTAACCTATGGGGTCATGGCATGCAATATCAGTCTGTGGTCTCTTCTAGTTATACCAACCATGCTACAGTACTAGGTAATCACAAGGTATCAAAACATACAAGCAAGGGATGCATCAAAATTCTCAAAAAGGAATACTAAGGTTAGGTCAAACTCACCTCCAGCTAGGTCTGAGAACCAGAACTCCCTCCTGGAAGCAGGGCCCTGGTTGGGGCAGGTATAGCAGGACAGTGCTGCATCCAGTGTACAGCTGAACCACAGATTAGGCACAATCCTAGTCTCTTTCTACAGTTGTTCCACCTGTGTCCAGACATCTTGTAGTAGGCACAAATAGGCTCCGGCTCAGCTGGCCTCTGCTGGACAGGAGACTGGGCTGGGTATGATGATATAGGCTGGATAAATGGGTACTCCTCAAACTCTGGATAGGACTGGGTACTGCTCCTCGCCCTCTTGGAGCTACGCTCTCCCCCTGGAAGCACAGTCCCGCAGATGTAGCAACCTCTGAATTTGCTCCCTCATGGCCTCCTCATGAATTCTCTGTGACTCCAACAACCTCTCTTGGAAAAATGCAAACACCTGGGCTGCATCAAGTAACAAACCTCCGGGTGGTACAGTAGGGAGTACAGAGGGTAGGGAAGGGCTCTCGGTCTCAGGCAAATCCGCAGCTCTCTTCTGAACGACAGGAGATGAAGGAAGACTCTCTGGCGAGGCTACCACCATCTCCTCAATGGCAGGAGGTGCCACCACCCCCTGGTCAGATAGAGGGATAACTATCTCCTGAACAGTATGAGGTGGGGGCACGCTCTCAGTAGCTGCAGCTGCTCTCAGGCGACGGGCTCGGGTCATGGGTGCCATACTGAAAGAAAGAGAAAGGAAATAAATATAAATCAATCATCAAGGCTGAAAAACTAGTAAATATCAACAAAGGAGAACTAGCTACAAGAATTACTATTCAAAGCCAGGCTATACTATCAATCCTAAGTCAAGGGCCTAATCACAAGTCATCAAATCATCACACTAAGAAAGAACTACATATGCATAAGCTCTATAAAGCTAAGAAGATCTCTACTCCTAAATTATTTGATGATGGAAACAATTTATAATAACTGGAATAAAGATAGAGACAATATATTTAAGAACCTTTCCAGGATACAATCTGATAATCATATGCGTCTGTCCAAAAATCATGCTACTCAGAATCCTCGCCACGCTAGTAAGCAAGGCTGCGATAAACGGTAGAGTCCATAACAGGGCATGCACCTCTATAATCATGTCGTCTGGAATTCTCGCTATACCGACTAGTATAGCTGCGAGAAATTCCAAATCCCATAACCAAGATACGTACATCCGAAGTCATGTCTCTATGTTTCCGCCACGCCAGCTAATATAGCTGCGATAAACTCTAGGTTCCATAACCAAGCAGACGTTTTACCATCCCTGTATTCCCGTCGATATATGTTATCAGAAATATCTTAACTCAGGTCATAAAAATTCATCTCGATAGGAAAATCAAATCAACAACGATCCAACAAAATCAAATTCAATAATCAAGGAGGGGTAGCACAAAACAAGGAAACGATTCAAATTGAAGTTTAAATAAGATTCTCAAGGATCGTCCCAGGAATCTTTCAAGAAATTCTAACTGTGATTGAGTACCTTCAAAATATATATCCTAATCCTACTGCAGGCTGTAGTGATACTCTAGTTCAAATACCACTACAAAACTCGACCTGCATGGGCCACCACTAAAAACGTGTCACGACCCGCATCCACTGTGAGGGTACGAGAACGTCACAACGCCCAGCCTACGCCGCAGTATCGACGATAGAACGCTGTCCTAGGTCAACATACATCTAGCAATACAATACTAAGCAGTAAATGAACTCAATCACAACTAAGGAGGAAGAAAACACGATATGATATAGCACTCAAGGAAATACTGAAGATAGAAAAGTCTAAGATAATATCCCAGCAAATATCCAGAGTACATATCTCAGCTACTGAATAAGAAAGAATTTACACAACTCAACATCTCTGAACAGAAGTAAAATCTAGCTAAACAGTCTCAAGACAACATGAAAATAAGATAAGGCCTAACTAAACTAGTCTAGGCAGTAGGGTGATATCCTTAGCTAGAGCTGTCCGAAGAAGGTATCCTCCCAGGCCTCCTCCTCGTCCTTGTAATATTTTAACAGGTCCAGTCAGGACAGGAGCGAGTACAGTACATCTCAACAGTTCATAGCAGGTTAGAAAATATAATCATGCAGTAAAGTAAGATATAGATACTGAAGAAATGCAGTATGTAAACAGAGAGAGAAAACTGTAATAGAAATATCTACTATAAGTAGAGAGCTAATAGTGACTAGTGAGTCAGAGTAAAGTATAAACATGTGAATGACATAGGAGGTTCATGACTACAGCTAAGAGAGTGATTCATGACTACAGCTACTTGGATAATATTCACATGTCTATTTCTACTCCCCCAACCCCAATCAATACACAAAGATCTGTTCAAGTTATGTTAAGGTTCGTGAAACTTCACATGGCTCATAAAATGAGTGATACGTGAAGGTGATTCATGGAGGCTCTGTGAACATGAGAGTACATGTGTCACTGGCGATTCGTGAATCAGAGGAAGCATAGAGATACGTGATGATTCGTGAAACGTACAAAACATGCTGTATCCGATGCTCCCGAGGGGGATAACATCTCATGAAAAGATCTATATAGTACCAATCCGTGTGACCAACGTGACAGTATCAAGTAAAGTAATTTAAAGCAGGAAAATAATTCTAAACAGGATAAAAATGATCAGAGAATGTACTCGCCTCGTATCTGAGTGTCCGGATGAAATGTACTGTCCGAGGAGAGGTGTCTGGCTCCTAATCAGAACAGCACAAGTCACAACAAGTCTAAAATAATATAATGAAGTCCTACTATGCATTCTACATGATTCTAGGTCAATCTAGGCCAAAGTCAACTCTTGGTCAACTCTGGTCAACCCTAGAAGTCAAACTAGGTCAACTATGGTCAAACTATGTCTAAAAGTGTAAACTAGGCTATCAAGTCTAAACTAGTCTATACTAGGTCACACAAGCCTACACTAGCTAGTACACACCACTTCAAGGCTATCCAAGCCTAAATCAAGCCAACACACATTCATAAGTCACACTTGTCCCATATTCAAGTTATCTATACTAGGCATTCAAGAACAATACATAAAAGAAACTAACTAATATATATAGGCATGCATCACTACACATTAGCTATATAATATGGCATTTAATATATATATATATAGATATATAAAGAGGGATATGTGTGTGTACATGAGTGATGTGAGTGTGTGCCATAGGCCAAGTGTTAGTGAAATGTGAAGAGGGTGAGTGAATAGAGTAGAGTGTGGCAAGGGTGATGTGAATGCAAAGTGCCAACTAGTGTGTGTGTATGTGTGATAACTTGTGGGTGTAACATGGAGTAGAGGGTGTGTGTGAAGTGTCAAGAGTGTCACAGGTTTATGGTTGTGTGTGTATATACAAGAATGTGAGTGAGAGAGTGATCATGGCAATGGTGTTAGGGTGTGAGTGTGTGACTGTGTGTGATGAGCATGGAGTGTGGTGTGTGGTAGTGTAATTGGTGTGTGTAGTGAATGAACATGAGAGAGTGAAAACAGTGGAGTGTAGTAGAAATTAGGAAACATGGATGTTAATCTCAGTCTTAGGAATAACCAATTACCCATTTTAGTTTACAGTTGAGCAGGTAAAAATCAGTGACAGGAAACAATCAGTGAGATGTTAAAGGAAGAAACCATTCTCTAACAAAACCAATGATTAAGTCATTTCTATCTCAGCTTAAAACAGTCAACCAATCTCAGATATTGAAATGAGTGCAGTGACAGGAAGAATAACCCTCAGTTCACAGGGAAAAATACCAATGAATAGCCTTCATTCAAACATGTTCAGAAAAAAGGAAGGGACAGGAAACCACATCACAATCTCAGTTTAGGACAGTTCAAACAGCCCCCCCCCCTTCTCAGTTAACAGTGTACAGTCCCATACTCCCCTGTATAAATCCCAGATCACTTACTCAGATTATAATACTAAAACAACTCAGGTAATACACAACTATTTGAACAGTCCACAAAACTGAGATCCCAGATTACAGTTTCCTCCCTCATCTCAGTTGAAAACATGCCCCAACTTAGTTAAAACAGTTCACAAACTTAAACTCAGATTTGATTCACACAATTACCAAAACAAACCCAAATTCCTCATACTATTAGAATTCATATAGAAGAACATATTAGGTTTTTAATATCATGAAATTAGCTTGTAAATTAGTTTGAAATGATTGCCAAAGTTGAATTTCGAAATCTGGGTTTAAGCAGTAATAAGGACAGTCAGTGTATCAGAAATTTTAGGAAAAAATGGAAATTAATAATGAAATTTAAATTAAACACAATACAGAGGTTGGTAACATATCTATGTGTTGCATACGTGTCACACAAGAGTTTGTGTCCACTCAAGTGGACACAAACGTGTCCAATCACAGGAAGTGCAAAAACAGTGCACAAACAGACACTGAAATCGAGTGCAGCCTCGTGCACGAGTGCACGCGTGTCGTGCACTCGACACAGGACACATTGCGTCTCGTGGTCATGTCTAGGTGTTCGTCTAGTGTAGGGTCACGTGTCCAACACCCTGAATTGGGTCTTAGTGTCGCCGTGTCCGCAAACGAGAAGCGTATCAGAGCTCATTGTTGGCGAGAACACAGCCAGTGTGTGGCCATGCGCGCACAATTCCTTCGCGTACACACATCGAGGTCGCATGAAACTTCATGGACATGATGTCAGTGGGTGCCCCCATGTGTCCACGAAGTTTCATGGCACATGGAGCCGTGTCGTGTCCTGTGTCGACCCCGAGCAGCAGGGGATCACTGTACACGCGCGCGCAGGCATGTGCACGAGTCCAGTACGACCTCGACACGACACAAAATGTGTCCAAACAATCAGAAACCCATAAGCAACCTAAAAACTTAATTTCCTATTCAAACATATTCCTAAAATTCAACCGAAATGTCCTTTGGGATATTTCATCAAACACCTAGGTCTATAGGCTGATACGTGTCCATTTGGGACACGAAAAGGACACAAAACCTAGGTCTAGGAGTACCTACAGGACCAGGACACTTAGGGCTAGGTCTATATGCAAAGAAACTAAAATTTTAATGGGTGGATTAGGATTTTACCTATGGTGTTCTCCAACACAAAAACCCTTCCAATGAGGATTCTAAAAAGGCACCAAACTCCTTCAAATTGATAGAAAACTGAGAACAACAAATTCCAACAGCAGTAAAACAATAATTAGAACCTATTGCAATTTGTTTGGATTAAAAGGAGGTTAAATGAATTTTCTAGGGATTTTTGAAGATGGAGACTCACCTCTTCCAAAGCTTGAGATCTATTTCCAATAGAGGCTAAACCTAAATGAAAGAGGCATTAAATAGGGGTGGGAATCCCTAGGTTGGCTGGACAAAAATGTTTGGGTTAGGGTTTGGGCACTTGACTAATGGGCTTTGGGCCTATTTGGCTAACTATTGATTTATTGGTTAAACACAAGTCATGGCTTATGACTTAAAACTCTACTTAAGTCAAATAACCATACTATTAGTCAACTATAGTCTAACTAGGGTGGCATGACCTAATCAAGACCAACTCAACTAGGGTTAGCTCCTGGGTTAGTCTACCATGGTCATTGCTTGTCAAAGTCAACCTAGTCAACCCTCATCCAAACAATTCCAAAATAAATTCTAAAAATTCCTATAAATTCAAATAAATTATAATAAAATCAATTAACCCCCAAAATGTCTAAATACCCTAATCACATGGCTAGTCTCTAGGGTAGGCAGTCTCTATTGTTCACTAGCAAAATACCATAAACACAAGTCATGAATTTAAATAGTTTAAAATAATTAAAAATCACTAAAAATCATAATATGATAAATATCATTAATAATAATTATAAATACAAAATTTCAAAATTACCCTCTTCTGGAAAACTGGGTGCTGCAATCAGAGCCCAGGTCCTCAGCGGAAACAAGCTAAGGTGAATTTTGGATTGTATTTCGTTTCCGGTTGAGCCCTCAAATGAAAATTTTCTTTTAAGGCATATGGACCCAATTCAATAGCGCATCTCATTGGCCAACTCCAATTCGGATCACACCGCATTCCCAGCCCCCATATTTGAATAGATTAGAAAATGTCAAGATGATGATCCCAAAACAAAACATTCTGACTGGATTCAAATAGAAATTCACTCATACCCATCTTTTGAGGGTAGTTAGATTAGATATAGACTTAGCTCTAGATCTAACATCAATTTAGGTCCCATCTAGACTTTGACCTGTCTTAAGGCCAGGCTACTAGGCCACACTCTAATAAGGCATACATTTATAAGCAAATGGCTTTGTATTGAGCATTTGTATAGTCAAACAAGAGAACAGGAGAAATGGGACATCAACATGCAATATAAAATATTCCAAAAAATGATATAAATACACATACATATATGCAATAAATGGAGGACCTGATTGACAAATTAGTTTTGGTAACCAAAACAACCTTACTATAATGAAAACCATGTCTAATGAATGGAGGGCACCACCTTCATGCCTACTTACAAAGAAGTAAATTAAAAATATATAATCTATAATAGGATCAAACCTGTCAGCCACTCTATGTATCTACCATAGAGAGAAAAAAAATTGGAGGCTGTCTTCTGTAAATTAAATTTGGTTTATGCCAATAAAGTTGTCACGAAAGCCATTTACCCAGTAAGACGATTATTGGATAAATTTCAAATCGATCTTAATCTCTAAGTCCTCCAAATAGTCTGATCAAAACGTCAACTCCATGGCATATGTAACAATTATCCAGTCAGGATGGAACAAATTACAATACAACTTCAAGGCGTAATTCGGTCCGGTCCAGTCCGGGCCGGACCGTGCCCAAAAAAATCGGACCCAACCGCACTTGGTCCGGGCCTAGCCCGGACTGGAGGCAACAGCAGGCCGGCCTGGCCCGGCCCGTTTTGTGGGATCTGAGCCCAGCATGGCCCAATGACCCGGCTTGGGTAGGGCTGGGCCGGGCCAGGTTGCGGGCTCGGGCGGGCCGGTTCGGACTGGTCCGTCCTTTTTTTTGAGTTTTTTTATTGGATTTCATTTTTTTTAATTTTATGTTCTTTTCTTTTCTTTCTTTTATTTAAGTTTATTTTGTTATTTTAAGTTTTCTTTAATTTATTTTATTTTCTTTGTTTCTTTCTAAGTTTTAATAAATTTTTTCTTTTATTTTGTTTTACTTTTCTCTCCTCCTTTATCCGGGCTTGGGAACGGCAATGCAAGCTTTACTTGTCATAGGCAGAGTTAAAAAAATTATTTCAAGTTTATGTTTTTTTGATATTTTTTGATTATTTTGT
>JANAVB010001800.1:45108989-45156489 GCA_029216955.1 Iris pallida
AGCAGGTCAGGAAATTAGTCAGGAGATTCTTAAGAATGCAGGTGAATGTTCATTTAAATATTTAGCCAATAGGCTTCTAAAGGAATGCCAACCATTTTCATGGTCTGATATACTTGTTGACCACAGATTTGGAGAATTTGAAACCCCCGGAGATGGAAGGTTTGGAGAAAAAATTATCTGTAGGTCTATTATTCTTTTTTCTCGTGTAATTTACTTCTTAGATGCCATCTAATAACAATCTTCTAATTATTTTAATTTATTTTCTTGTAGAAATTGAAGAAGTCGCCAAAGAGGGATCCTCATGGAGATGGTATGGCTCTTATCAAATTAACTGGGAGACAATTGATATTGTTATAGTCTAATTGCTTCTTGCGATAATGTAGCATCAGCAAAGATCCAACCACCAGTATCTTCTCGCTGGTTCAATTCGTCGAAATCATCAAAGAAGGTATGCTTTCAAACAACTTGTTCCCTAACTTTTATCGCATGCCATACTAATGGTTCAGTTCCTTTCCTTTATGAGTGATCAGTGTCTAAAGGCTTTTATTGAGTTTTAGTATTAAGATATATCTATTTGAAACTTCATTGGTTATGTTTCTGATTCAATTCTAGTATGGAGAAGTCGGAAGTTCGTAGAGATTTCATGCCACATGCAGCTAGATGAGAACCACTTTAACTGCATCCACCTATAGGTGATGCTCTAGTAGCAGACCTATCAAATGAAGTAAAGGAATTGACCTTGATCAAATCATTTGAAGATGTTTATACTAGCAATATTAAGCTGAAAATGTAGGTGATAGAGAAATAGCTGGGAGGACGAAATGAAAGTAGTAGGAATCCTCAGTGATAATGTCATAATAATATTATTTCAAGTATGTTGTCATCATACTTCAAATAATAATGAGTCTGTTGTGGTGAGTATTACATTGTTATGTTCTCAACAGTTGAACAGTTTGATGCTCGTCTACGGGTGCCCTTCAACATGTTTTTTTTTTAGTAATGCTTGTATTTGGAGCGCTAGCATATTGTTACCTTGTTTTTGGTGGTTTTCTCTGCAGGTACCTTTAAGCGCAGTCACTTCAATTATCGACGGCTTGAAGAAATTATATGTTGAAAAGTTGAAGCCTTTGGAAGTTACCTATCAATTCAACGATTTTGTTTCACCTTTGTTAGTGAGTTGGATCTTACCTGTATTCTCCTGGTTATGAGAAAATTCATTATAACTATATTGTTATTGTTGACATCAAATGTTACAAACGTTAGGAGGCCAATTATACTTTTAATTTGATATTGTTGGTAATATAAGAAATAAGCTAGTTCTGATAAATGGTTCTTCAATGGTTCCTTTTAGACAAATAGTGATTTTGATGCCAAGCCCATGGTTATGCTACTGGGTCAATATTCTACCGGAAAGACAACATTTATAAAGCATTTGCTAAGAACCAACTATCCAGGTTGGTCAATATTTTGATCTCATTTTCTCATCACTTCTTATTCCTTACTATTCCCCTTTTAATATCCAACCCAAACTAATTTCACTTGCTTGTCCTTACATTGTATGCAGGGGCTCATATAGGACCAGAACCTACAACTGACAGATTTGTCGTAGTAATGGTATGTTTATGCTTTTGAGTTTGTTCCTTCAATTAACCCCGCATTGGTTAAGATTTTATATTAGGTTAACCGGACATAGATAAGTTGTGGGCCAAATTGTTAGAGATTGTGGAGCTTTGATCAGATTCACTAATGCATATCTAGTCCCAAATTTGTATAGGTGTCCTTACAGGAGTAGGTTGAGTTCGGTCCATACATTAATTAATAGGTGTGGTTCGGTAAATATACTAAAGTCAATGGTTGCCCTAATCTCTTGTTAGAAATATGGCTTCAATCTCTTGTAATTGTAACTCTCTCTGAAATAAAATAACTTGTGTGCGGTCGTGGACGTATGATAAGATCTCCGAACCACGTTAAATCTTGTCAATCACGTTCATAAAAATTGGGATGTCAAGATATAGTAAAGCAAACTCCTCAACATCTTCACCTTACCTTTCTGCAACAGCAGTAGTAGTAGTAGTAGAAGTGCTACCTGACAATATGCTGCATCACTACTTGCTGTAGGTAGTTTTTGCACTGCACTTTGCTCTGCAGTGCCAACTATGCAGCCAAACAACCCTGTTTTGCTTCTTATGTTGCAAGTCTTTGGTGTTTTTTCATGATATTCCGACAATGTATTTATTACTATGTCGAAATTTCTATTGCTGGACGGTGGACACAGCAGATCGAGATTGAATGTTAGTTCTCTTAACAATGATACTTAATATAGTCACATGGAATATAATCTCCACTGAAATTCCTTTTACTGCAGTGGCAGCTAATAAAATTCTCAGCCTTCACTAGCTACTGCAGTACATACCATCAACGATGGATGGAATTTAGTTTCAATTTGAATAATCTATCACCATCTTTACTTTTAGTAGAAAAAGGGCCTAATCCTGCCATTAGCACAGACACTTTTTCTCCGCATACACACACATGCACTCAAAGGCACAAGGAAATGAATACTCACATGCTGTACACATACAAACAGACATATCTAGATATATTGGCATTTCTCTCTTCAATGAATGAGCCTTCTGACCAGTTTTATGGTAAGGCCTGTTTATTAGGCTTTTCTATTCTTTAGAAGTGTTTTAGAAATTATGTTTGGTGAAATTTTGGTACGAAATGTATAGGAAAAGCTTTAATTAACCAGTAATAAAGCTTAATAACTTGTATGTTGTTGACCAGTCAGGACCAGATGAAAGGAGCATTCCTGGAAATACTATTGCCGTGCAAGCAGACATGCCTTACGCTGGCCTGACAGCATTTGGATCATCATTTTTATCAAAATTTGAGTGCTCACAAATGCCACATCCAGTATGGCTCATCTGAACCTGAAATAGGATGCTCCTCCTCATTTCTAGAAACTAACAGTTGTCCTATGTTTCCTAGCTTCTGGAGCACATAGCATTCATTGATACTCCAGGGGTTCTTTCAGGCGAAAAGCAAAGAACACAACGTAGCTATGACTTTACAGGTGTTACATCCTGGTTTGCGGACAAGTGTGACCTTATACTTCTCTTATTTGATCCTCATAAGCTCGATATCAGTGACGAGTTCAAGCGTGTGATTGGATCTCTTCATGGTCACGACGACAAAATACGGGTGGTTCTCAATAAGGCAGATCAAGTTGACACCCAACAGGTTAAATTTTTATACAAGTGTTTTCCCGTCTCCATTTGATACTCTATAGAACTT
The DNA here is from genome assembly GCA_029216955.1 of Iris pallida. Classification (NCBI taxonomy): domain Eukaryota; kingdom Viridiplantae; phylum Streptophyta; class Magnoliopsida; order Asparagales; family Iridaceae; genus Iris; species Iris pallida. The sequence goes on from JANAVB010001800.1 coordinate 45,112,287, forward strand.
TCACGCCGTGTAGTGTTTTGGTTGTATTTCTGACAAGCGCTGTTTGCCATGATGGATCAGCTTATGAGAGTTTATGGAGCATTGTTGTGGTCTTTGGGAAAAGTACTAAATACCCCTGAAGTTATGCGTGTCTATATTGGGTATGCTTCCAGTGTTTCATGACTTGCCTCCTGTAAATAGTAATTCGATAGTAAGAGAATTCTCTGTTCTTATTGTTTATAAATTTCTCGCAGTAGATAGCTTAAAGGAGTAATTTTATTGGCTTCAAGAATCCATATACTTCATTTGGCAACAATCGCATAAGTTTCCATGATGATTTCAATGTCAACTTTAGATTCTTGAACTTTGACCTTCTATTTGCATGTTACAGTTCTTTCAATGACAAGCCAACAAATGAAGCAGCAGTTGGTCCAATTGGAAAGGGACTGTTTGAAAGAGAACAAGAGGACCTTCTCTCTGATCTAAATGATATTCCTAAGAAGGCTTGTGACCGCCGGGTAACGTCACTTGTTGATCTTGTTTTACCCTTCCTTTGCACTTGGTTTTCTTCTATTAATGCCTTCTCTACATTTGTAGATTAATGAATTTGTTAAGCGTGCAAGAGCTGCCAAGATTCATGCATATATCATCAGCCATCTAAAAAAGGAAATGCCAGCAATGATGGGCAAGGCCAAGACTCAACAGCGGCTCATTGAGAACCTGGACGAAGAGTTTGCAAAGGTAGTAATTTATCTGTCATTAATTTTGTTGCTTTGTGTTATTCTGTTTGATAAAATCTTTGAAACGTATAATTACAAGAGCCTTTACATTCTGCTCCTGGGACACTCCAAAATTTCATGTCGTGTCCGTGTCGCATTGTATCAGACATGGCATAACACTCCAAAATATACTAGGACTCACCAGAATAGGTGACAAATCCGTGTCGATGTGTACGGACAATGTTGTGTTGAGTTTCCTGAAACTTCAGTTTGAATTAAGGAGCTCGGTAGCATGAGATCTAACAACACATTTACTAGAGAAAGTAAAATCACAAGAAATATATAAGAAGAGGTATGATTGCCCACACTAAAAAAAAAAAACCTAAAGCATCTCAGTAGCAGGAATAATCCAAAATAACATGTCCTTCAAAGTTACAAACCCTAATATATACCCTTGAATAGAAATTCTAATAAATATCAAACTAAGAAAGAAAATTAACCGAAAACCCTAATTAATTAAGTTTCCATCTGAAAATTTGCAGTCGTAGCCAAACCGGGAAACTGGGTTAAAGCCTGGTTTAAGTCCTACAGAAACTTTTGACTAGTTGACTTGTCGTAGTATTTCTGCAAAGCCTTCTTCCAAGTCCATCCTAGCCATGCTTCCCCAGCAGTTTGTGTTTGGCCTAGGTTCTTAGACTGATATGTCAGGAAAATAATATGAAATTCTTGCGAGTTTACATAGTTGACTGAGCTGAGACAGTATGAGCATATCTAATGTGGAGATAAATCAAGGTACTTGAATTGTTACCAAGGGATAAGAGACATGTATTGACGTGGTTCTTACTGAAATTATGTGGTAGTAAAGACCGTAAATCTACATGAGGCCTTACAGTTGCAGAATTGCAGTACTGGGTATGGTAATTTAGGAATTTTGATGTGCATTACATGTAAATTTATGTTTAAATCAGTGTCAGCTGATCTTGTTGGAATGTGGATGCTCCTGATTTGCTCTGTACACAAAATAAGGAGCAAGCCTTCATCTCAAATTTATGGAGTTGGCAGCAGTCATACTTATCATTCATTCAGCTATGCTAAAATCCATTTCCTAACATCTGGAAATACAAGTGACTTTCCACTAACACAAGAAGACTTATAGAAATAATAATATTATCTCTCATTCAACTATGCTAAAATCCATTTCCTAATTGATAGAAACACTATCCACCAATGTAGAATATTAACTAATACCTGGAAACTCTGGCTTGCAACCAAAAAATACTAACTATAAGCCAAGAATACTTGCACGGTTGCAGCTAGAAATATGAAATTTCAGCGAGAACACTAACTAATATCTGAAAATACTGACAAATACCTGAAAAAAAATTATAACTATAAATAATACTAAGTACAACAACAAAAACAACAAACAAAGCCTTTATCCAAATCTTTTTGGTGTTGGCCATTTGAATCTTATTCTTCCATTATGCATTGTCAAGGCCTCAATAACACTAACAAAGATCATATTGTTGAATAATATTAATATTATCCCTCAACCCTCACCAAGACTAGTTTGTGCAAGTAGCGGGAACTTTTACATGGATCAGAGCCACCCCAGTTCGAATCTTCTCTTGCGCGCATTTTAAGCGGGTTTAAAAAAAAATTATACCGTTGAGTAAATCTATCTCTCGACCCATAATATCGGCCTTCGACTTATGGAAGTGTCTTGAATAATTTTAATATTATCCCTCAACCTTCACCATTACTCTGGAATTTTGGTGCAAGTGAGATAAACTTTACACATATCCTTCTTCCCCACTTCAATGAGTCAATTCATGTTCGGTTAGGCCTACCCCTAGTCCTAGTGGCTCATTTAACTATTATCTTATTGTTCTTCCTTGCCGTTACGTCTATTGATATGCGTTGCAAATCCAAACCACCTAAGATGGTTTTATCTCATCTTGTCGACAATTTCCGCCACCTCCAACAAGCCACAATAAACTCATTTCTTATCTTGTATTTTAATTTATTGTCACCCATCCATCTTAGGATTCTTAATTCAACTAATTTAATTATTTGGACATGTTATTTCTTATTGGCCATTATTTTGATCCTTAAAACATGACTGGTTTTATATCTATCTTATAAAACTTCTTTCAATTAACTGGTATCCACTAGAAATACTATCCAACTAACAAACGAACTTATAGCTATATATATACTCTATCTAGCATATAACAATACAAGCAAATTGCCTGAAACATGAAAAAAGAGAACACTACCTAGCACATATAAGTGAGCTAGTTCTATCTCATGTCCGTAAATACTTAGAAATTGATTGAAATATTTAACTGTCAGTTAAAAATTAACTAATACATAAATAATAGCTCTGTCAGAAGTACTAAATAGTTGATAAAAATAGTAACTACAAGATTTCTAAAAATTACTGAGCGGTTTCTTGTTCAATAGGTTCAGAGAGATTTTCATCTACCAGCAGGTGATTTCCCGAACGTCGAGAACTTCAAAGAGGTTCTGAGTGGTTACAATATTGACAAGTTCGAGAAACTAAAGCCAAAGATGATCCAAGCCGTGGATGACATGCTAGCATATGATATTCCTCAACTGCTCAAGAATTTTAGAAACCCATATGAATGAGTATGACGAAATGATTCATCAATGTTGTATTTATTACAAAAGAGGAGACAATTGGTAGTGTGCCATAAGATCAATGTATTATGTCTTGAAATATTCTGATCCCATTTTTTTCTTGTAAAGCTAAAGTTTTACAAAAGTTGACTTTGCTTGATGATTGATTTTTATGAGATGAGGAATGTAAATTTTTGCTTGTATCGTCCGACAATTTGTGTGTATATGTAAAGAAAAGTTTATTAAAAGTTTTTTATACAAAGTAGCAATTTTTGGAGGAGCTGATGCTTTTTTTTAATGCTTTTTACAGTCCCTCATGCATCTTAGTTTGGTTTTATTGATGATTGGAAGCGTTTTTTAACATTGTTCTTTAGTAGCATGCTGTGTACATAAGCTAAAATTTCCAGATACAAACCATTTTTTTTTTAGAATATTGGCATACGTTTCTTAATGAACCCAAATCGGACTTGGAACTAATACACAATATCTTCTTCCTTCATGGACCAGAAGATGCATGATGAGTTACATTATATCTTCTTGCTTCATGGACCAAAAGATACATGATGAGTCACTTATTTCATGATAACTCATCCCTTTCATGTTTTTGTGGACACATCTAGCATGTTTTCATGGTCTAAATATTATAAAAATGTTTTTGAGTAGAATTTATAGAGAGATTGGAAAGAATTGAAGATTACGGGATAAGAAAACAGTTATATAACTTAACAAAATATGAAATAAAATAGCATATGTCAATCAATATGTGGTTTAGGTGGAAGAGTACACCAAGATAAATATTCAAGTCCATCTATATCATTTTAACTAAATAAATATTAGAAGAGTACTCTTAAAATAGATAACAACATTGTCTAAATTGATAAAGGAGATGTCATGAGAACTGTCAAGTTATTTTTGGAGATAACATTAATATTAATTCCTCTCCCCAATCACATCGCTTCTTCTGGATGAACCAATATTCTTTCTGGATGAACCAAAATTCTTTCTGGATGAACTAGTAGTCTAGTTACAAAACCAGTTGAGGCTAATTCACCTGAGGCTAGTTAGAGCAAGAACTACCTATAATAAAAGTTACCTTTAAACCCGGAAGAGGTGAATCTTTCCTCTCCGATTAAACAACCACCAACTGAGAAAAGAGAGCGGCTAAGAAGCCTTTTCTTCTTCTAGGAGCTCACAACAACAAAGTCTTTATCCCAAATTTTGTGATGTTGTTTGAATTGTCCGTTAGGTTATATGGGTCATGTCCAATTTAACATTAACAAAAACTATATTATATTTAGATGATTGGTTAAGGTCTATCTCTATACTCTAGTCCTAGCGGCTCCAATTCGACATAACATAATATCTTTATATCCATATAAATGTACAATAATGACTAATGAGTATCTTTTCACCTATTAATGATTAATTGAAACATAACTATTGGTCTTTACAATAAGGAACTATTGTTCTATAGGATAAAGAAGAAAAACTCCATTCCAGAAACAGGATTGGCTTGACAAAAGAGAAGGACTCTTTTCCAGAATTAGGATCGGCTTATTTTGGTAAGCTTCTCGTCTTCTTTTTTTCCCTGTGTTCTTCCACACAAATAAAAGCTTTTTGTCTTTTTTTTTTCTCTATGTTCTTACACAAATAAAGAATAAAGAAATAAAGGAGACCCATCACTTTTTTCCTTCCCCCAAATAGACCTTTTTCGCCCATTTTTTGCATATGGACGTTTGACGGTAGATTGGTTGTATGAGACGTTGGGACGTTTGACGGTAGATCGGATGTTATGAGACCATGGATGTTTGACGGTAGATTGGTTGTTATAAGACGTTGGGACCCCTTCTCTAACTTTGAAAGAGCCTGCTTGGCTACTGTGCCGATCGGATTAGGTTCCCGTGGCTCTCTCTGCAACTCTGGTGCACTGATGCTATTATGAAGATAACCAGTGGCACCGGGAAGCCCTTACGCACTAATAATGCTACGACTAATAGGGAACAATTGTCATATGCGAGAATATTCGTTGAAATCAATACGATAGACACTTTATCGGACAAATTAGAGATCGAACTTCCGTCAAGAGACATTATATTATAGAAAGTTGAATATGAATGGGTTCTGCCTTGCTGTCATTCCTGTCATAGCTTTGGGCATATTATCTACCAGTGTCCGGACTGGGGAGCACCTGCTGTGGTGAACCTAGAGAAAACTGCTCCTAAAGTTGCTCCTGGTGTCACCAAGGTTCCTCATAGCGCTTCAAGAGCGGAGGAAGAGATATCGACGGAACAGAGGAGCATGGACACGGATGTGCCTATCCTACAAGTCTTCCCTATCGTCCATTTTGGGGAAGATGATGGAAGTGGAGATTGAGAAAGAAGGGAGTGCGTGTAATGCCCCGCTCCGCACGGTGCATTATGCTGAGTCATTGACTCAAAGAGTTGCGTTGACCCGATTACGTATCGATGCGAATCGATACAAAGTGTTAAGTTGTCCCGAGCAATGCATCGAACTAAGTCGATGCGAAGAGTTGCCTTGTCCCAAAGAATGCATCGAGTGAATCGATGCGAAGCGCCGCGTTGCCCCGAAGGATGAGTGCGTTGAATCGACTCGAAGATTTTAAGAAATCGAATCGACCAAGGCGCAAGTCTGAATCGATGCAAGTAATGATTTAGTTGGTTTCATGTGCAGGCTATACGTTTACGCTGAAATGTTAGAGGTCGATCTTTTGCCTTGTTCAGTAAGGGGTCCGCGAAAGCAAATCGTCGCCTTGCGACGGACGGAAGCGTTGGCACGCTAAGGCAAATCGGACGTACAAACTCAATAAGCATGAAGTGCTCGAATGGCTAAGTCAGGAGAGTGGCCGTGCAACAAAGTTAGGGAATCGAGCCGTATCGGCTCGGCAAAACGACGAAGGCGTATCGACTCAAGGTGGGAGAATTGACTTCTTTTTACTCCTTCATTCGATAAGTCAAATGTATCATTGTATGCTGAGTTAACCTATCAACGTCACGGGCGTGGCTCGATAGAGAGATAAACGTAGTGCGTGTCGAACACTAGATAGAACAATTGAAATGAATCGTACGGCAAACGTACGAGTCGCTATGGAACATTGGATATCGCAAAGGCGAGCGCCTCGGTGCGCAAGCCGCAAGAACATGGGATAACTGTACTCGGCGAGTGCCTTAGTGCACGAACCATACCGTGCCTTCGCGCACGAGTTAGAACGGCTAGAACATTGAAAGACAATAGGCGAGCGCCCTAGCGCGCAAGCCACGGACATTGAATGCTAAGTCATAGAACATCGGAATACGGTCGGAACGTGCCTACGTGCACGGGATAATAAAAGATGGCTTCGTTGCGAAAGAATACAGTTGTGGCATGAATGTGACGGAACTGTCGGATATGACATAATGCCTCGAAAGGTGTTCGAGACCTTCGGGTCGTTCGGTTGACGAGCATTGAGTTGAGGCATGATGCCATTGAAACATTGAAACGAAGAATGGAACGTAAGAGATAGAAAGTTAACGGAGAAATGCGAGACGATAATGCGGCATGGTGCCCTTCGAAATGTTCGAGACCTACGGGCGTTCGTTGAGAACATTCGGGCGTTGTACCAATTGAAATAGAGATAAGCGAACTTGCTTGGTTGTATGAAATATAAGATTCGTTGCATGGTCAAATGGACTTAAAGATATAAAAGCCCGTGCATGGGTATTCCCTCGAACGCGACGCGCCAGGGCGCTGGGACCGTTCGGCCTAGGAGGGATTCGTTTACGGTATTGTTGGTGCACTTCATTTAGATGGGTAGCGACCGTCTGGTGAATGTGATAAGCCACTTGCTGCGATTATTTCGATGGCCTCTGATGTTGGTTAGCAACCGCACAGAGTTAATATCGTCTTATGTTTCGATTCGATAAATATAAGTCCATTCTAGCCCGAAAAGCAAGTGACCTTCATATAGATAAGGGCGATGGGTTTGGAAGTGCAAGGTATGCGTATATCCTGCATGGACGGATTCTGAATAGAGGGCACTTATAACATGATAGGAAAAACGGATAGGCGTATTCACCTTGCGTCGGTTGCAAGGGCGGGTGCGTCGATATTGTAAGTTGCGCCACGAATCAAACACGAGATTGCTTGTCTGTTTACTTATGCAAAATGAATAACATGCTTGCTATGCTTTACGCTTTCGAATATGCCATGAAATTGACCCTAAGGAGAACATAGCAAGATCATAAGCTAAGTTGCATGATTCAACATAAATATTAAAATGTCGGTTTGGAAAGATGATCTTTGCTTCAGTACATGCGAGGACGAACGTACTGATCCCCACCAGCTTCATGCAGGGTGCAGGGAATGGATTGTCCGCGGCGAAGCGTTCGTTGCTTGAACGCGTTGAGGCTTAGAATGTCGAAGCGTATTGAAGCGTGCGATCGTTTGACGCTCGGACTCGCGACAGGATTGATGCGGCCGAGATATAGAAGGCATGATGTATGGAACGACGAAATCCTTTGTGGACAAGAGAGAACCTGAGTGTTGTAGCCAATCTGGCGAATTCCGTTAGGCTATCGAAAGCCTTTGTAATCTGATTTCGAATATCAATAAAGAGAATTGTTTCGTATACTCTATTTTCCTTTCGTTGTGAATATCAAATCAAAAGATAACCATTTGAGAACTTGTCATCTTGCCTTGCACGAGCGCAACTCCAGGCTCGTGTGGCATCACGCCCCCTGCGAGGACGATGATTCGGGTGATTCCGGGTCGGGGCGTGACAGTGCGGGGGGATGCGGAGAGGCACAACAGGCAGTGGTCGTGTTTGGAAAACACAAGATTCAGGAGGGGGACAATACGAGCTTTGGTTATTTTCAGGGCTAAAGTAGTTAGTCAAGAAGCCGATCGCAGCAGAGGTCGGAGGAGACTAGCCAGTGGAGGAGCACTTTGCATCGTCCATCCCATGGAGCGCTCCTCTAACACCCCAGGCAAAGAGCCGACCTGCAAGGATGGTCCACCTATGAATCATGAACCTTTGGCCTTCCCTAATTCTATCTGGCAAGCTAAAGTGGAGACTAAATTGGGAGGTGGTAAAGCCTCTAATTCTTGGCGGGACGGTCTCTCTCCTCCCCTTAGTGAGAGTACACGTGTCAACAAGGGATTCCACCACCGTAATTTATGACTATCTTCACATGGAATGTGAGAGGGGTGAATTCGATAGGTAGATGAAGGAATATTATGGAGTATGGTTAAGAAGTCCAAGTGTTCTATATATCATCAGTATTATAGAGTCCAAAATTAGATCAGGTACCTTGATTACTAGGCGGACACCGACGCACTGGCCATCTTTCTACAACTTTGACTGTGGCAATATGGCTCGGATTTGGGTTATGTGGGATACCAAGGTTTAGTAAGGAGATGTGATCCAGCGGTCAGACCAACTCCTTACCATTAAATTCTCCAACAAATGGGGCTTTAGATTGTGGTGGGAGCAGTGTACAGGCATAATGATCATATCAAGCGACTATGACTGTGGAGAGATATTACTATACTAGCATGCTTGTTGGGGACAAATGGCCTTTGGTTATTGTGGGAGATTTCAACGCTATTTTATATGGCAACAAAAATATGAGTTTAAGCCAGTTTAACAAGCGATGCACTCCGAGTTTCAACAATGTCTCCTCAGGGCTCAGGTGTATGGAAAAGACGAGGCACATATGGACTTGGAACAACCGAGCGGTCTTCAATCGGATTGTCATCCAGTTGGACCGCATCCTTTCCAACATGAGGTGGTTGGATACTTTTCATATGTGTCGAACGGAAGCTTACCCCTGGCACTAGTTAGCATTCCCCTATTGTTATCAGCTTGGCGGCTCCGTCAAACGTCAAAGGAAGGCCTTTTAGGTTCAATAACGCATAGATTCATATCGGAGGTTATGAGGAGCTGGTTAAGCTAGGTTGGGAGAATGAGGTGAGTGTTGGCGTGGGAGGGGTTCCCAACCTATGTGGAGAAGATCCCGGAGTGCGACGAGCGCCGTCTGTGTGTCAGAGAAGCTCGAGAGGTGACGAGGCCATTCAGAGAAAAAAAGAAACTTGGGAGCTACCAGAGTACATTCTGGAACATGGGAGGCAGAGTTCGGGCCGAAATATGCCCTAGGCAGAGTTATGGTCGAAATCTGCCCCCTTAGTTCCAGAACCGTTCTGTCACGAAAACACAGAGTTCTGGCCGAACTCTGTGTCGACGGGTTGAGGCTGATTTCAGAATATTTTTTATACCGTTGGATCGTATCCTACGGTCCAGGTTTTGCTACAGATTAGGGGGTTTATACATGGTTTTTTCTAACCCTAATTACAACACATATTGAGGAAAATAGAGAGAAAAGAGGCAAGAGTGCCATTGCAACTTTGGGAGAGAAGAAGGAGGATTGAAGGCCATTTTCGAAGGAGAATCGTGTTCGGATAATCTCTACTCGTCGTCTTTTTTCTTCGTAGCCTTGTAATCAATTATTCTTGCTTCCAAGTGTTGTAGGGATCCATATTGGATCGGAAGAAGTTTGTAGAGGGTGTACTCCTTTATTTCATTAGTGAAGGTTTCTCAAGGGTTGGACTCCGATCGTCCCGTGGTTTTTCCCGCAAGGGTTTTCTACGTCAAAAATTCTCTGTGTCTACGTGGATTGTGTTTGGTGTTTGGTTCGTGCATTGTATTGCTCGGTTCTCTCGCAGGTACTCTCTAGTTTGGGAAAAGGTTTCTGTGCTTCTTTCCTAACAAAGTGGTATCAGAGCCAGGTTCTGGAATTCAGAAGGGTGTCCAGAGTTGACAGGAAAAACTAGAGAGGAGAGATGGACGCAAAGCCTGTGCGCATGGTGAACTTGAACGGCACCAACTATCATTATTGGCGGAGCAAGATGAAAGATTTGTTGTTTGTCAAGAAGCTGCATCTGTCCGTATTTGCTTTCGAGCGACCAGTTGATAAATCAGAGAAGGACTGGAAATTAGAGCACATATAGGTGTGCAGATATATCAGGAAGTTCGTTGATGAAAACGTGTACAAACACGTTGCCAATATTGAGCACGCGAAGACGTTATGGGATAAACTGGAATCTTTGTACGCGAAGAAGACCGGGGTAAACAAGTTGTTCCTGATCCAGACGATGATGGATCTGCGGTACAAAGATGGGGCATCTATTACGGATCACTTGAGTGATTTCCAGGACATGGTTGACCAACTATCTTCGACGGGAGTCAAATTCGACGATGTGGTTCAGGGACTATGGCTGCTGTATACATTGCCAAACTCGTAGGAGACCGTACGAGTATCTATGATCGCTTCTGCTCCAGAAGGCATGGTCAGTCTGGAGTTTGCCAAGAGCAGGGTGCTGAATGAAGAGATACAGAGACGTTCTCAGGGCACTTCATCCACATTCTACCACTCAGAGGTACTAGTTTCAGAGAGCCACGGAAGGGACAAAGTAGGGGTCCAGGTGGTGGCAGAGACAAGAGAAGGAGGAAGTCCAAGGGTCGGTATAAGGACTCGGAATGTTATCATTGTGGCAAGAAGGGCCACATCAAGTAGAACTATTTTGCTTGGAAGTGAGAGAAGAAAGGCGACAAGGGGAAGCAAGATGAGAACACTACAGCGGCGGCCTCGATACATGGAGGCGATCGTAGGTGATGAGGTTATCACAAACCTTGCCTGCGATGACAATTCTTGGCTGGTGGACTCAGGGGCTTCAGCACACGTATCTCATAATAGGACACTATTTGCCACTTACACGACAGACGACTGTGTAGTATTGAAGATGGGCAATAGAGATGTGTCGAAGGCGGTTGCCATTGGAGATGTGCATTTGAGGACGAAGACGGGTGCAGTTCTTGTTCTTAAAGATGTTCGCCATGTCCCTGATATCCATTTCAACCTGGTGTCGGTTGGAAGGTTGGATAATGAGGGATTCTTTAGTCTCTTCGGAAATGTTCAGTGAAAGCTTTCTAGAGGTTCGATGGTGATTGTCAGAGGAAGCAAGAAGTCCGGTCTCTACTATATGGAAGGGAGCGCACATGGGGCATTAGGAGGTGAATGCAGTTTCTGACGCGTCTACTGAGTTATGGCACAAGCGGCTTGGCCATATCACCGAGAAGGGGGTGAGCTACTTGGTGAACTGGAAAGTGATTCCAGGGCTCAAGTCTACAAAGTTGGAGAAGTGCACGCACTGGTTAGCTGGGAAGCAAAATAGGGTGTCTTTCCAAAGTCACCCAAGTTCAAGAAAGTCGGCGTTGCTCGAGTTGATTCACTCGGATGTCTGCAGTCCTATGAAGGTAAAATCTATTGGTGGTGCTTCTTACTTTGTAACTTTTATTGATGACAGTTCCAAAAAGGTTTGGGTATATGCCTTAAAGACCAAGGATCAGGTGCTGCCTACTTTCAAAGAGTTTCAGACCTCTGTTGAAAGAGATACAGGCAAGAAGTTATCGTATGTTCGGTCCGACAATGACGACGAATACATTGACCCCTTTTATGCTTATTGCAGAGAGTAAGGAATACGACACCAGAAGACTCCGCCCAAGACACCTCAGCTCAATGGTGTAGCGGAGCGCATGAACAGGACACTGATGAAGAGGTTACGGTGTTTGCTGTGAGAAGCAAATTTGTCAGACAGTTATTGGGGTGAGGCTCTTCTCACAGCTGCTTATGTTATTAATTTATCTCCTAGTGCTCCTTTGCAGGATGATGTGCCTGACAAAGTATGGTACGGCAAAGAGCCGTCATACAATCATCTGCAAGTGTTTGGTTGTAAGGCCTTCGTTCATGTACCGAAGGACGAGAGGTCCAAACTTGAGCCGAAGATGAGACGGTGCATCTTTGTCGGCTACGGTCGGAAAGAGTTTGGCTATAGACTCTACGACCCAGTGGAAAGAAAGCTCTATAGAAGCAGGGATATGGTATTCATCGAAGATCAGACCATGACCAACGCTCAGGATTTCGAGATACCTTATGAGGCTGAGGAATTGCCTGAGTTAGAGTCATTTCGCTTCGAGCAGTTTACAGAGGACATCACAAAGGATCCAGTTATGGGGGAGCCAGTATATGGAGTTGCTTCCAACCTTGATCATCAGCCTGCTGATGGTGGTCAGGGTGTCCCTCAGGAGGATGAGCATGTCGAAGAGGCAGTTTCTGAAGGGGAGGAGGCTGTTGGTATACAGCCAGCACCAGTGGCTCCATTGAGAAGGAGCGACAAAGAGCGTCGACCATCTACGAGATACTCATCGGATGAGTATGTGCTACTGACTGACGGGGGAGAACCCGAAAGTTTTGTAGAGGCTATGGAAGACGAACAAAGACAGGAGTGGATGCAGGCTATGCAGGAGGACATGAGTTCCTTACACGCCAATTCTACTTACGAGCTGGTGCGGTTGCTAAAGGACAATAAGACTTTGAAGAATCGATGGGTGTTTAGAGTGAAGCAGATGGATGATGCTACTCGCCCTTGATACAAAGCAAGACTGGTAATTAAAGGCTACGGTCAGTGAAAATGCGTAGATTATGATGAGATATTTTTGCCAGTCGTCAAGCAGTCGTCTATTCGGGTGATGCTAGCATTGGCAGCCAGTTTCGACTTGGAGGTCGAGCAGATGGACGTGAAGACGTCATTCCTCCACGGTGATCTTGAGGAGCAGCTACACATGGAGCAGCCAGGGAGATTCTGTGAGAAAGGCAAGTCACGTTTGGTATGTCGTCTGAGGAAGAGCTTATATGGTCTGAAGCAGGCTCCGAGGCAGTGGTACAGGAAGTTCGAGTCGTTTATTTTGAGTCGTTTATGGGGGAGCATGGTTATGCACGAACGACGTCGAACTATTGTGTATTTGTGAGGTACTTTGCCGAGGATGATTTTATCATTTTATTGCTCTATATTGATGACATGCTATTAGTGGGTCGGAATGCCACTAGGATAGGGGAGTTGAAGCGCCAACTGGGCACGACCTTCTCTATGAAGGATTTGGACACAGTAAAGACTATTCTTGGGATGGAGATTAGCCGAGAGAGAGGGAGCCCAAGCTGCTACACTTGTCCCAAAAGAAGTACATTTACCGGGTACTTCAGCGTTTCGAGATAGACGGGTCGAAGAAAGTGAGTTGTCCCCTTGCGGCCCACTTTAAGCTCACTGAGGAGCAGTGTCCATCTACCGAGGACGAAAAAGAAGATATGGAGCGGGTTCCATATGCCTCAGCTGTAGGAAGCCTTATATATGCTATAGTGTGTATGAGGTCCGATATCGCTCATGCAGTTGGCACAGTTAGCAGGTATCTTTCAAATCCTGGAAGGGTACATTAGAGTACGGTCAAGTGGATTCTACGATACCTTCAGGACACTGCCGATTGGAGCCTTCTGGTGGTGACGAGCCGAAGTTGGTTGGATATACCGACGCTGATATGGCTAGAGATGTAGACACGAGACGATCGACTTCGGGCTATGTGATGATATTTGCTGGAGGAGCGGTATCGTGTCAGTCACGGTTGTAGAAGTATGTTACCTTGTCAATGACAGAGACAGAGTACATTGCGGCGACGGAGGCTTGCAAGGAGTTGCTGTGGATGAAAAGTTGTTGCAGGAAATGGGGCTGAAGCAAGAGCAGTATACTTTGCTTTGCGACAGTCAGAGTGTTATTCACCTTGTGAAGAATCAGACCTTACATAGCCGGTCCAAGCATATCGAGACTCGGTATCATTGGATACGGGATATGGTTGAAAAGAAGGATGCAGAGCTTGAGAAGGTTCATACAGATGATAACGGAGCAGATATGTTCACCAAGATTCTACCAAGGGGAAAGTTTGAGTTCTGCAGGCAGATCGTCGGGATGACGACCTCCTCCACATAGTCGTGAAGGGAAAGAAATGTTAGAGCGGGAGGGATTTCCAACCTATGTGGAGAAGACCCCGGAGTGCAACGAGCACCGTCTGTATGTCAGAGAAGCTCATAGAGGTGACGAGGCCATTCTGAGAAAAAGAAGAAGCTCGGGAGCTACCAGAGTACATTATGGAACAGGGGAGGCAGAGTTCTGGCCGAACTCTGCCCTTGGTTCCAGAACCGTTCTGTCACAAAAACACAGAGTTCTGGCCGAACTCTGTGTCGACGGGCTGAGGTTGATTTCAGGGTATTTTTTATACCGTTGGATCATATCATACGGTCCAGATTTTGCTGCAGATTAGGGGGTTTATACATGATTTTTTCTAACCCTAATCACAACACAACATTGAGAAAAATAGAGAGAAAAGAGGCAAGAGTGCCATTACAACTTTGGGAGAGAAGAAGGAGGATTGAAGCCCGTTTTCGAAGGAGGATCGTGTTCGGGTAATCTCTACTCGTCGTCTTTGTTATTCGTAGCCTTGTAATCAATTATTTTTGCTTCCAAGTGTTGTGGGGATCCATATTGGATCGGGAGAAGTTTGTAGAGGGTGTACTCCTTTATTTCATTAGTGAAGACTTCTCAAGGGTTGGACTCCGATCGTCCCGTAGTTTTTCCCGCAAGGGTTTTCCACGTCAAAAATTTTCTGTGTCTACGTGGATTGTGTTTGGTGTTTGGTTTGTGCGTTGTATTGTTCGGTTCTTTTGCAGGTACTCTCTAGTTTGGGAAAAGGTTTCCGCGCTTCTTTTCCAACAGTGAGAGGGTCAGCTCAATACATGCTCGTTCACAAATTAAAGTCTATTAAAGGACAATTAAGGATTGGAACCAAATGAGACCTATTATCCCTCTTCAGGAACTGGAGCCTAAGCTGACAGACATTCAAAGAAGGGTGCACTTAGATCCGCTCGACCACGTTCTTACGGAAGAGGAAGGCTGCTCTACAAGATCAGTTGCGCAAGGACAGGTTCTTGGAGGAGGTCCAACTCAGACAAAGAGCGAAATGCAACTGGCTTAGAGATGGGAATAGATGCTCTAGATTCTTCTATGCCACACTGAAGGCTAGGCAGAATCGAAATACCATTCATAGGTTGCTTGACCCTAGTGTAGTTTTTATTACTGGGGTTAATGGCATTCGAGATGAGGCGATCTGGTTCTACCAAGATCTCTACAACCAGAACTCCTATCCGATCACTTTTCCCCATGTCGAGTTTATAAAGTTGGTATCTAGGTGGGGAAATTAGGTTTTGCGGGCTCCTCTGTATATGGCAGATATAGAGCATATTGTTAAAAAGGCAGATCCTTCCAAATTGCTAGGACCAGATGGTTTTGGAGCCGCATTCTTTAAGAAACACTGGGACATGATCAAGGGGGATGTTCTAGATGCGTGAGGAGTTGTTCATCTCTGGTAAGTTGTTTAAGGAGCTTATCATACTATCGTGGTCTTAACTGCGAAGGTGGAGAGTGCGACTTCGCTGGAAGACTTCCGGCTATTGCTTGCTGTAATTTCCTTTACAAGATTATTACACAAATCATGTGTGACTGGATGTGGGATGTCATGCAGGAGCTTCTCTCATAACCAGACAACTTTTATCAAAGAGCGCTCCATCTTGGAGAATAGTCTGCTGGCCCACGAGCTAGTCAGGGATTTCAACAAGTAGGGGGTAACAAAATGTAGTTGGACCTCAATAAAGCATTTGACATGGTCAATCGGGACTTTATTTGCTGCATTATGATATGTATGAGCTTTGGCAACTGATGGGTGGATAGGGCGAGGGAATGTATTTGCTCTCCCACGTTCTCCATTATGGTTAGGGGTCAGCCGGAGGGATTTTTTTTTGTAGCGGTAGAGACCTAGGACAAGGACTCCCGTATCTCCATACCTCTTTGCTATATTGATGGAGTTTCTCACTTACCTGTTGGACCACTACAAAAAAATGGGTTTTGGGGGCAGCTAAAAATTGTGTTAATAAACGTGTATTCTGTCCCAAATAATATTTGGGATGGATATAAACAGTGTTATTAGGATGAGGTGGAAAAAAGTTAAGGGACAAAATTAGCCATCCTAATTGTTTTTAAGTGACGGTAAAACCAACCGTCCAAAAGCTTACAATTTTTTTACATTTATATGACAGTTCATTTAGCCGTAGCAAGTATTTATAACGGATTGAAACCATAATAATTTGGCGCCATATATTACGTACGGGTTGAGAAGAGTCACATAAGGATATACACAATTACAGAACCGTTCCAAAAACTAATAACCACGATGTTGCTTATTATGAATATTTTTCTTGTCCCGCTTGTAAAACATACATTTAAAATTCATATAAAACCAATCCATATATAACTAACTAGATAAGTTCAAATGCATATTGTAGTCTCTAAAGTGCATTAACAAAAAAGTATTATTTATAAAACAAATTCATCTCCATCATTTATAAAATGAACCCAAAATATCATTAAAGCGTCATTTTTCATCATTTACAAAATGAACTCAAAATACTTAACATCATTAAGCACCATCCCATGCGTTTGAAGCAGACCTGCAAATAAAAGTAAAAATAAGTAAGATCTATATCAATATATTAAAATAAGACCCCCAAAAAGCACAATATGGAGGAACTAGAAAGGATATAAAGTAGGTGCCAACATAAACAAAACCGAAAAGAAAGCTAAAACCATAAGTATCAACATTGGGCTAAAACCAGAAGTAGGTTCGACTAGACAATCAATATGTGGTGCATGTATAGTGCAAAATGCAAGTATTGAATTCCTATGTTCTCCTACAGTCTGTAACTGTAGTATATGGATTGCACTACTCTAGCTCCAAAATATTATGCTTTCAAATACCTTAGTAACTAAGGTGTTATATATGAAGGCATAGCATAATTATAGTTAAGTGGACAATTTTAAAACTAAATGAAGACTCTAGAGTATGTTATTGCATCTGTGTCACCCAGACATTCCTAAGTTCTTTATTATGTTGTATCTCTAGTCTCCAACATAATCAAACTACCTAGCTGAAATGAGTAAACATACATGTTTGTGCGCGTGTGTGTGTGTGCGCGCGCGAGGCTGGGTGGGAGGGAAGGGAACCTATTAAATGGGAGATGCTTTGCTCAACAGTCATCCTAAGCTACTTGCCTTGCTAACATGTTGGCCAGGCCAAAGTTTTAGCAACATGGAGATATAGCAAAGAATCACAAGAGGGACACATAGTTGCACTATTCATTATTCTTGAGTTCATCAATTAGTAAATGGCACACAAATTTCATTTTCTTGTTTTGTGTCTGTGTTATTTTTTCAAGGCTTGACAAGAGGATCACTCAGTTTGTAGAAGAGAAATTCTAGAGATATGATATCGATGTTAAAACAAATTATTATAAAGTTGTAAAGTTGTCTGATAAGGCCATCACCATGTCAAATATGGCAACAATTAGAGATAATTTTTGTACCCTATTGATTGGCTGTCTGGTCTGCTGATAACTTTATGAAACATCTTGGTCAGGTAAATTGTTTATGAACTCAGGCTCATTGTGTTCCGATATTGGGATGGTGAAGTTTGCCAGCTTCTATTGCCTATATTCACTAAAATCTCGTACTTAATGCAGATATATGGATTTTTTTGTAGATTCTACAAAAGGTATGGCTTTTTAATTTAAGCAGTTTAGTAGTGTGCCTAAAATCAATACGTAGGGAGCTTCAATGAGAGCTAAAGTTATTGACATGAAATTTTGATAAAAATATGATAATTACCATAAATATAAATCCAATAGTCACCAGAACCACTTGTAGCAGCTCATTGAAGATATTAGAGAAACTGCTTAGCCTGTACAAGAAAGAGAAATGACAAGACGTTTAAAGAATAAACTTACTAAGCATTAATAGTGTAGAATGTAAGAAAGAAAAAAAAACTTAACTAAACAACATGACAACCACTTAGGATATAGACGTCCATGAGGTGTTGACACAACTCCAAGATTCCATATGCATAAGGTATTTAAGATTGCTAGTTACCTGCTCCTCGAATTGCTCTTATGAGAGAGTATTTGCAATTTTTGTGCCTCTGCTGCTAGTGGCATACATATTTTGCCACTAGATCACGCATCAATTGGAACAGAAAATTTCATCTGCAGGGATGAAGTTATTAATATTAGCGTGAAAAAGGAGAAGTATCGAAAATTTACATATAAAGGGAAGTGGAGCCAGTTGTACTGACGCCTTAAAAAAATAAAAATAAAAAAGAGGCTGGCGCAAGTGCAACTGGCGCCGAGATTATTATTATTTTTTTTTTAAGTCTGGCGCCAGTTCCACTGGAGCCAGACAAAAAAAAATTGTGGCGCCAGTGGAACTGGTGCCAAGTACGAAAGAGGGGAGGGGGGGGGGGGGGGGGGGGGGGGGGGCAGGTGGGGCCTGTTCGTTTTTCTTCCTTTGTCCTTTTGTTTGTTTTTTTTGTTTTCTTTTCCTTTTCTTTTTTGCTTTTTCTTTACTATACTTTTCTTTCTCTGTCTTCTTCTTTTACTTTCTGACTTACTTGAAGACTGAGAGAGCATGGTGGAATTTGAGGGAGATTGAAAGAGACGTTGGATCAGATGGATTCGTTCACTCGTGAAGTTATTTTGGACGTAGTTAAAATTTGGGTTATAAGAGGCGGACGACCACATAAGCAACGCTCAGAAACAACAGAAGAAGTAGAAGATCAGCAAGGTGAAGAAGAATATTTCTATTTTTACTAAAGAGAAAATGGAACATCAGAATGATGGTCGCATTCCTGGTGGACCTATCACCCAAAGAGAAATTCAAGAACGTAAAAACCATGTTTCTGAACTGGTATTTACTGGAAAGGTAATTTTTTGGCAAAACTTATTTATTATTATATTAATTTTTATTGATACATTAAATGAGTTTATTTAACTTAATACAATTGCATTTCTAGTTGTATGATTATCCGCTGGAAGCACGTTTACAGGAACATGGTCAATGGCGTCATGTAAAAAATAACGTCGAAGCCGGCAAATGGGAGTTAATCCCCGAACAAAAATACTTGGTTGAGTCTTTCGGTTTCAATTATGTGGACCAAATAGAGTTCATGCAACATGACAGGGACTTGCTATTCAGTTTGGCAGAGCGTTGGTGGCCCCAATGTAATACTTTCCAGTTGCCAGTCGGAGAAATGACTGTTACTCTCTGGGACATGACCAACATTTTAGGATTACCTATTACAGGTTCCATAACTTATTACATAATTCACAAGAAATACATCTATTCCAATCTTATAATATTTGTAAATTAATATTGCAGGTCATCCTATATACTTTACCGATCGATCAAATGGTAGTGTTTTGATACGTAGATATCTTGGTGTATCCGGTCCGATAGGACCGGGACAGAAGGGTAGATCGGACGTTTGCGTTAGTTGGCTACGAAGCAATTTTATGTTTCTTGATCGTATACCTGACGATCCGGTGGTCGTAGATAAAAATCGGGTATAAAAATTAATATTTTATTTCAGATTTAAAATTATTATTGTAGTTTAACTCCATAAAAATTTAATTAATGTTTCAGATTGTTTGTTGCACAAGAGCCTATTTACTTGCTTTGTGTGGTTCAGTTCTTTTTTCCAACGGAACTGGCTGCAAAGTGAGTGTTCGTCTTTTACCTTTTTTTGAAAATTTGAAACAAAAAACTCGACATGCATGGGGAGCAACAGTATTGGCGTTTTTGTATACTTGTTTGACGGAGTTTGTTAAAACGACGTTAGATACATGCAACACAAATCTGACTGGATGCATGCTTCTACTACAGGTATCTTTATAATATTGTTTTATTATTTTAATATTATATACTGTAACACGAAGGTGATCAGATGCATGATATAATGACCTTAGGTATGGTCCTATGAACATTTTGCTATTGGTAGACCAGTTACCCATATTAGTCGTGAAACTGGTCTATTTTCGGTAGCCAAGCGATGGACGGTTGATGAAGTGGACCAGGCACACTGCAGAACTCAGGTTGCCCCCATTTATCGGTCGTAATTTGACTCGCTAGAACATATGGACGTAAATAATTGTTATATTTATATTTCTCTAAAAAATAGTTGTATCATTGTTATTTACAGTAACTTTGGAAATAGGTTACATGGATGTCATATGTTATACGGCTCGATGCTCCAGATATACAGAGGATGTCCTATTCGTATAGTATGCACAGATATTATATTATATACGACTATCGGACCATGTACCATCCAGCGGATCGGGTTCTGCGATAATTTGGGATGGTTCAAATAATTCATAATGATCCACTGCCCAATAGCTATGGCGTCGCTCAAGCGCAAGCTAGAATTAATAATTTGCTTCCTGGTTGGGATTCAAGATTCGAGTATTATAGTGTTGGTAATTTGTCGCACCAAGTGCAAACACCCAATGATTGTAAGTTTTTTATAATATCATATTTTATTAAATAATTCGTTGTATTTGGCTAAATTTTTTATAATACGTTGTGTAGGGTTGGGTGACTTTGCTTACAGAAGTTTGTGGGGAGCACCGCGTGTATGCAACAGAGAATCAAGCATTTGATGAAACTTTTTAATCTTTGTAACCGATTTCAAATTCTATTTAAAATGTTGAATACAAAAGAAATGGCGTGATTCTAGAAAGGTTAAACGTATGGCATGAAGCAAACCTTTTTGTTTTTCTGATATAAATAAAATTTTATTCCATTCATTAAAAAATCTTTCAAAAGATGTTCTCAATTAGTTAAAAACCAAGTCCACGATTCTGTGTTCTCACCTTCCGCAACAGCATAAGAAATTGGATAAAGTTTATAGTTCGGATCATGAGCACAAGCAATAAATAATATACCTTGGTATTTAGATGACAAAAAAGTAGCATCAATACTAATAATTGGTAAACAACACTCAAAAAACCGTCAATACAAGCTTTGAAACAAATAAAAATTCTTTGAAAGCTATTGTTTTCAGTAGTATTTAAAAAAAACAACTGCTACCTGGATTTGACTCGATAATTCTAAAACCATACTCTTCAAGACTTGCATATGCATCAAAGTAGCTACCATTTATTTCAGCTAATGCCATCTTTCGGGCTCTCCAAGCTTTAGAGTAGAAAATATTAATCCGATGTTCTCTATGTATATCCATAACAACTTCTGATGGACTATATGACTGATTATCCCAAATTATATTAATTATCTTATTTTTGATCCATGAACTAGTTGCCAATGGATGAGAACCTGTTATGAGCCCAGCTAAACAAGAATGCCGATTTTTTAATGTAGCAATCTGAAAAATATTACCTCTACGAATAGGTCTAGCATATACTCTTTAATTACTGATTACAGGTATATATAATTTCCTTCGCATTGTTCATGACACTAGCTGAACACGTAAAATTGTGTTCAATTGCTAGGTCACTGATAAAAGTTCTAAATGCAGAACGACTATCGAAATATTGTCCGACGAATAATTCATTTGTGGTACCATTATTGTCATTATCTTTAATATAATCATCCGAATTTTCAACTAAATCATCACTATCCGTAATACTTTGGAAATCATCAAAATCATCGTTACTATCTAAAGCTAATATGTCATCTTCTTTATGAGATGAAATAGGAACTTGTCTAGAAGAACTCGGACCCGCTTCATAATTAGAAACGCGTTGAGTACTTATATAGTCAAGTCTTTGTGGTACTTGAGTTACAAAAATACTTATAAATGGCGATTGCAAATTAATTTCAAGAACAAAACTCCAAGCTTCTTGACAATCTAATAAAAAACAATGTGTCTCATAAACCTGTCTTAATAAAAATTCATACTGAATAGAAAAACTTTTAATAATCAAATCGCGTAAGCTTTCTAATATGATACTACGATCAGTTATAAGAATTTGGGTAAAAACCTCCTTCATAAGATAAACCATTAACTACACCTCCATGCGAGCACCACAGCCTTAAACTTTGATCCATTGCAGAATGTAGTATTTTGAATACAGCTTTTGGTTGAGAGAACTAAAGAGTGGGAGCTTCTGGTTGTGTGGGAGCTTCTGCTTGAGTGGGAGCTTTAGAATGAAAACTTGTTCAAACTTTGGAGTGGGAGCTTCTGGTTGAGAGAACTAAATAGTTAGAAACAAGTGATAGCGTCTGGTTTGTTGTGAGTGAAAGCTATGTCACCCTATATTTAAAAAAAATAATCCAATGATCGAAAAAGGAACACTGCAATCCGACCGTTACAATCCGAACGTTAAATATTATATTTAAAAATTGGACTGGCGCCAGAGAAGGAGAGAAAAAGCCAGAGAAAGAGACAAGATGAAATGATTTGACATTGAAAAAAGTAACCAAAAGAAAAAGGAAAAGAAAAAGTGAAGAAAAAGACAAAAAAAAGAGAAAAACTAACAGCACAAAAGGACAAGAAAGAAGGAAAAGAAGAAAAATAAAATAAAAAAATAAAACCAAACAAAACGAACAGCACCCCCCCTCCCCCCTTGTACTCGGCGCCAGTTCCACTGGCGTCACTTTTTTTTCCTGTGTCTGGCTCCAGTAGAACTGGCGCCAGACTTAAAAAATTTAAAAAAAATTGCGGCATCAGTTGCACTGACGCTAATCTCTTTTTTTAAATTTTTTTTGTTAGGCGTCGGTGCAACTGGCGCCACTTTCCTTTATATGTAAATTCCCATAACTTCTCCTCTTTCACGCAAATATTCAGAACTTCGTCACTCCAGATGAAAATTTCTGTTGTAAGTTTAAGCAAGCAACAATAGTCCTATTGGTTTGTATCTCGTTTTCGGTTGAACGTTCAAATGGGGGATAATAATAAAGTTGATAATTTAGTCCCACATCGGGTAGACGATGGGATCATGTGGTGTAGATAATTGGAATTAGTTCAGGCCTTACATAAGAATTCTTTTTTAAGGTATATGGACCCAATTCAATAGCCCATCTCATGGGCTAACTCCGGTTTAGGTCATACTGCATTCTCAACAAGTGGTATCAGTGTCACGACCCGCACCCACTGTGAGGGTACGAGAACGTCACAACGCCCAGCCTACGCCGCAGTGTCGGTGGTAGAACGCTGTCCTAGGTCAACATACATCTAGTAATACAATACTAAGCAGTAAATGAACTCAATCACAACTAAGGAGGAAGAAAACACGATATGATATAGAACTCAAGAAAATACTGAAGATAGAAAAGTCTAAGATAATATCCCAGCAAATATCCAGAGTACATATCTCAGCTACTGAATAAGAAAGAATTTACACAACTCAACATCTCTGAACAGAAGTAAAATCTAGCTAAACAGTCTCAAGACAACATGAAAATAAGATAAGGCCTAACTAAACTAGTCCAGGCAGTGGGGTGATATCCTCAGCTAGAGCTGTCCGAAGAAGGTATCCTCCCAGGCCTCCTCCTCGTCCTCTGTAATATTTTCAACAGGTCCAGTCAGGACAGGAGCGAGTACAATACATCTCAACAGTTCATAGCAGGTTAGAAAATATAATCATGCAGTAAAGTAAGATATAGATACTGAAGAAATGCAGTATGTAAACAGAGAGAGAAAACTGTAATGGAAATATCTACTATAAGTAGAGAGCTAATAGTGACTAGTGAGTCAGAGTAAAGTATAAACATGTGAATGGCATAGGAGGTTCATGACTACAGCTAAGAGAGTGATTCATGACTACAGCTACTTGGATAATATACACATGTCTATTTCTACTCCCCCAACCCCAATCAATACACAAAGATCCGTTCAAGTTATGTTAAGGTTCGTGAAACTTCATATGGCTCATAAAATGAGTGATACGTGAAGGTGATTCATGGAGGCTCAGTGAACATGAGAGTACATGTGTCACTGGCGATTCGTGAATCAGAGGAAGCATAGAGATACGTGATGATTCGTGAAACGCACAAAACATGCTGTATCCGATGCTCCCGAGGGGGATAACATCTCATGAAAAGATCTATATAGTACCAATCCGTGTGACCAACGTGACAGTATCAAGTAAAGTAATTTAAAGCAGGAAAATAATTCTAAACAGGATATGAAATGATCAGAGAATGTACTCGCCTCGTATCTGAGTGTCCGGATGAAATGTACTGTCCGAGAAGAGGTGTCTGGCTCCTAATCAGAACAGCACAAGTCACAACAAGTCTAAAATGATATAATAAAGTCCTACTATGCATTCTACATGATTCTAGGTCAATCTAGGCCAAAGTCAACTCTTGGTCAACTCTGGTCAACCCTAGGAGTCAAACTAGGTCAACTATGGTCAAACTAGGTCTAACCAAGTCTAAACTAGGCTATCAAGTCTAAACTAGTCTATACTAGGTCACACAAGCCTACACTAGCTAGTACACACCACTTCAAGGCTATCCAAGCCTAAATCAAGCCAACACACATTCATAAGTCACACTTGACCCATATTCAAGTTATCTATACTAGGCATTCAAGAACAATACATAAAAGAAACTAACTATATATATATAGGCATGCATCACTACACATTAGCTATATATAACATGGCATTTAATATATATATATATATATATATATATATATATATATATATATATATATATATATATATATATATATATATATATAGATATAGATATAGATATAAAGAGGGCTATGTGTGTGTGTACATGAGTGATGTGAGTGTGTGCCATAGGCCAAGTGTTAGTGAAATGTGAAGAGGGTGAGTGAATAGAGTAGAGTGTGGCAAGGGTGATGTGAATGCAAAGTGCCAACTAGTGTGTGTGTATGTGTGATAACTTGTGGGTGTAACATGGAGTAGAGGGTGTGTGTGAAGTGTCAAGAGTGTCACAGGTTTATGGTTGTGTGTGTATATATAAGAATGTGAGTGAGAGAGTGATCATGGCAATGGTGTTAGGGTGTGAGTGTGTGACTGTGTGTGATGAGCATGGAGTGTGGTGTGTGGTAGTGTAATAGGTGTGTGTAGTGAATGAACATGAGAGAGTGAAAACAGTGGAGTGTAGTATGAAATTAGGAAACATGGATGTTAATCTCAGTCTTAGGAATAACCAATTACCCATTTTAGTTTATAGTTAAGCAGGTAAAAATCAGTGACAGGAAACAATCAGTGAGATGTTAAAGGAAGAAACCATTCTCTAACAAAACCAATGATTAAGTCATTTCTATCTCAGCTTAAAACAGTCAACCAATCTCAGATATTGAAAATGAGTGCAGTGACAGGAAGAATAACCCTCAGTTCACAGGGAAAAATACCAATGAATAGCCTTCATTCAAACATGTTCAGAAAAATAAGGAAGGGACAGGAAACCACATCACAATCTCAGTTTAGGACAGTTCAAACAGCCCCCCCTCATCTCAGTTAACAGTGTACAGTCCCATACTCCCCTGTATAAATCCCAGATCATACTTACTCAGATTATAATACTAAAACAACTCAGGTAATACACAGCTATTTGAACAGTCCACAAAACTGAGATCCCAGATTACAGTTTTCCCCCTTATCTCAGTTGAAAACATGCCCCAACTTAGTTAAAACAGTTCACAAACTTAAACTCAGATTTGATTCACACAATTACCAAAACAAACCCAAATTCCTCATACTATTAGAATTCATATAGAAGAACATATTAGGTTTTTAATATCATGAAATTAGCTGTGTAAATTAGGTTGAAATGATTGCCAAAGTTGAATTTCGAAATCTGGGTTTAAGCAGTAAATAAGGACAGTCAGTGTATCAGAAATTTTAGGGAAAAATGGAAATTAATAATGAAATTTAAATTAAAACACAAATACAGAGGTTGGTAACATATTTATGTGTTGCATACGTGTCACACAAGAGTTTGTGTCCACTCAAGTGGACACAAACGTGTCCAATCACAGGAAGTGCAAAAACAGTGCACAAACAGACACTGAAATCGAATGCAGCCTCGTGCACGAGTGCACGCGTGTCGTGCACTCGACACAGGACACATTGCGTCTCGTGGTCGTGTCTAGGTGTTCGTCTAGTGTAGGGTCACGTGTCCAACACCCTGAATTGGGTCCTAGTGTCGCCGTGTCCGCAAACGAGAAGCGTATCAGAGCTCACTGTTGGCGAGAACACAGCCAGTGCGCGCGCAATTCCTTCGCGCACACACATCGAGGTCGCATGAAACTTCATGGACATGATGTCAGTGGGTGCCCCCATGTGTCCACAAAGTTTCATGGCACATGGAGCCGTGTCGTGTCCTGTGTCGACCACGAGCATCAGGGGATCACTGTACACGCGCACGCAGGCATGTGCACGAGTCCAGTACGACCTCGACACTACACGAAATGTGTCCAAACAATCAGAAACCCATAAGCAACCTAAAAACTTAATTTCCTATTCAAACATATTCCTAAAATTCAACCGAAATGTCCTTTGGGACATTTCATCAAACACCTAGGTCTATAGGCTGATACGTGTCCATTTGGGACACGAAAAGGACACAAAACCTAGGTCTAGGAGTACCTACAGGACCAGGACACTTAGAGCTAGGTCTATATGCAAAGAAACTAAAATTATAATGGGTGGATTAGGATTTTACCTATGGTGTTCTCCAACACAAAAACCCTTCCAATGAGGATTCCAAAAAGTCAACAAACTCCTTCAAATTGATAGAAAACTGAGAACAACAAATTCCAACAGCAATAAAACAATAATTAGAACCTATTACAATTTGTTTGGATTAAAAAGGAGGTAAAATAGATTTTCTAGGGATTTTTGAAGATGGAGACTCACCTCTTCCAAAGCTTGAGATCTATTTCCAATAGAGGCTAACCCTAAATGAAAGAGGCATTAAATAGGGGTGGGAATCCCTAGGTTGGCTGGACAAAAATGTTTGGGTTAGGGTTCGGGTACTTGACTAATGGGCTTTGGGCCTATTTGGCTAACTATTGATTTATTGGTTAAACACAAGTCATGGCTTATGACTTAAAACTCTACTTAAGTCAAATAACCATACTATTAGTCAACTATAGTCTAACTAGGGTGGCATGAACTAATCAAGACCAACTCAACTAGGGTTAGCTCCTGGGTTAGTCTACCATGGTCATTGCTAGTCAAAGTCAACCTAGTCAACCCTCATCCAAACAATTCCAAAATAAATTCTAAAAATTCCTATAAATTCAAATAAATTATAATAAAATCAATTAACTCCCAAAATGTCTAAATACCCTAATCACATGGCTAGTCTCTAGGGTAGGCAGTCTCTATTGTTCACTAGCAAAATACCATAAACACAAGTCATGAATTTAAATAGTTTAAAAATAATTAAAAATCACTAAAAATCATAATATGAAATAAATATCATTAAATAATAATTATAAATACAAAATTTCAAAATTACCCTCTTCTGGAAAACTGGGTGCTACAATCCTACCCACCTTATAAAAATTTTGTCCTCGAAATTAAGATGGTCGCACCCCTTCTAGGTTAAGCCCCCATCAATCAAAGTCTCAGAAATCTATCTTAAATCATACA
This sequence comes from Iris pallida, assembly GCA_029216955.1. Taxonomy (NCBI): domain Eukaryota; kingdom Viridiplantae; phylum Streptophyta; class Magnoliopsida; order Asparagales; family Iridaceae; genus Iris; species Iris pallida. The sequence continues at coordinate 45,140,044 of JANAVB010001800.1, forward strand.
GTTGAAAAGTGTAACCTATGGGGTCATGGCATGCAATATCAGTCTGTGGTCTCTTCTAGTTATACCAACCATGCTACAGTACTAGGTAATCACAAGGTATCAAAACATACAAGCAAGGGATGCATCAAAATTCTCAAAAAGGAATACTAAGGTTAGGTCAAACTCACCTCCAGCTAGGTCTGAGAACCAGAACTCCCTCCTGGAAGCAGGGCCCTGGTTGGGGCAGGTATAGCAGGACAGTGCTGCATCCAGTGTACAGCTGAACCACAGATTAGGCACAATCCTAGTCTCTTTCTACAGTTGTTCCACCTGTGTCCAGACATCTTGTAGTAGGCACAAATAGGCTCCGGCTCAGCTGGCCTCTGCTGGACAGGAGACTGGGCTGGGTATGATGATATAGGCTGGATAAATGGGTACTCCTCAAACTCTGGATAGGACTGGGTACTGCTCCTCGCCCTCTTGGAGCTACGCTCTCCCCCTGGAAGCACAGTCCCGCAGATGTAGCAACCTCTGAATTTGCTCCCTCATGGCCTCCTCATGAATTCTCTGTGACTCCAACAACCTCTCTTGGAAAAATGCAAACACCTGGGCTGCATCAAGTAACAAACCTCCGGGTGGTACAGTAGGGAGTACAGAGGGTAGGGAAGGGCTCTCGGTCTCAGGCAAATCCGCAGCTCTCTTCTGAACGACAGGAGATGAAGGAAGACTCTCTGGCGAGGCTACCACCATCTCCTCAATGGCAGGAGGTGCCACCACCCCCTGGTCAGATAGAGGGATAACTATCTCCTGAACAGTATGAGGTGGGGGCACGCTCTCAGTAGCTGCAGCTGCTCTCAGGCGACGGGCTCGGGTCATGGGTGCCATACTGAAAGAAAGAGAAAGGAAATAAAATATAAATCAATCATCAAGGCTGAAAAACTAGTAAATATCAACAAAGGAGAACTAGCTACAAGAATTACTATTCAAAGCCAGGCTATACTATCAATCCTAAGTCAAGGGCCTAATCACAAGTCATCAAATCATCACACTAAGAAAGAACTACATATGCATAAGCTCTATAAAGCTAAGAAGATCTCTACTCCTAAATTATTTGATGATGGAAACAATTTATAATAACTGGAATAAAGATAGAGACAATATATTTAAGAACCTTTCCAGGATACAATCTGATAATCATATGCGTCTGTCCAAAAATCATGCTACTCAGAATCCTCGCCACGCTAGTAAGCAAGGCTGCGATAAACGGTAGAGTCCATAACAGGGCATGCACCTCTATAATCATGTCGTCTGGAATTCTCGCTATACCGACTAGTATAGCTGCGAGAAATTCCAAATCCCATAACCAAGATACGTACATCCGAAGTCATGTCTCTATGTTTCCGCCACGCCAGCTAATATAGCTGCGATAAACTCTAGGTTCCATAACCAAGCAGACGTTTTACCATCCCTGTATTCCCGTCGATATATGTTATCAGAAAATATCTTAACTCAGGTCATAAAAATTCATCTCGATAGGAAAATCAAATCAACAACGATCCAACAAAATCAAATTCAATAATCAAGGAGGGGTAGCACAAAACAAGGAAACGATTCAAATTGAAGTTTAAATAAGATTCTCAAGGATCGTCCCAGGAATCTTTCAAGAAATTCTAACTGTGATTGAGTACCTTCAAAATATATATCCTAATCCTACTGCAGGCTGTAGTGATACTCTAGTTCAAATACCACTACATAAACTCGACCTGCATGGGCCACCACTAAAAACGTGTCACGACCCGCATCCACTGTGAGGGTACGAGAACGTCACAACGCCCAGCCTACGCCGCAGTATCGACGATAGAACGCTGTCCTAGGTCAACATACATCTAGCAATACAATACTAAGCAGTAAATGAACTCAATCACAACTAAGGAGGAAGAAAACACGATATGATATAGCACTCAAGGAAATACTGAAGATAGAAAAGTCTAAGATAATATCCCAGCAAATATCCAGAGTACATATCTCAGCTACTGAATAAGAAAGAATTTACACAACTCAACATCTCTGAACAGAAGTAAAATCTAGCTAAACAGTCTCAAGACAACATGAAAATAAGATAAGGCCTAACTAAACTAGTCTAGGCAGTAGGGTGATATCCTTAGCTAGAGCTGTCCGAAGAAGGTATCCTCCCAGGCCTCCTCCTCGTCCTCTGTAATATTTTTAACAGGTCCAGTCAGGACAGGAGCGAGTACAGTACATCTCAACAGTTCATAGCAGGTTAGAAAATATAATCATGCAGTAAAGTAAGATATAGATACTGAAGAAATGCAGTATGTAAACAGAGAGAGAAAACTGTAATAGAAATATCTACTATAAGTAGAGAGCTAATAGTGACTAGTGAGTCAGAGTAAAGTATAAACATGTGAATGACATAGGAGGTTCATGACTACAGCTAAGAGAGTGATTCATGACTACAGCTACTTGGATAATATTCACATGTCTATTTCTACTCCCCCAACCCCAATCAATACACAAAGATCTGTTCAAGTTATGTTAAGGTTCGTGAAACTTCACATGGCTCATAAAATGAGTGATACGTGAAGGTGATTCATGGAGGCTCTGTGAACATGAGAGTACATGTGTCACTGGCGATTCGTGAATCAGAGGAAGCATAGAGATACGTGATGATTCGTGAAACGTACAAAACATGCTGTATCCGATGCTCCCGAGGGGGATAACATCTCATGAAAAGATCTATATAGTACCAATCCGTGTGACCAACGTGACAGTATCAAGTAAAGTAATTTAAAGCAGGAAAATAATTCTAAACAGGATATAAAATGATCAGAGAATGTACTCGCCTCGTATCTGAGTGTCCGGATGAAATGTACTGTCCGAGGAGAGGTGTCTGGCTCCTAATCAGAACAGCACAAGTCACAACAAGTCTAAAATAATATAATGAAGTCCTACTATGCATTCTACATGATTCTAGGTCAATCTAGGCCAAAGTCAACTCTTGGTCAACTCTGGTCAACCCTAGAAGTCAAACTAGGTCAACTATGGTCAAACTATGTCTAACCAAGTGTAAACTAGGCTATCAAGTCTAAACTAGTCTATACTAGGTCACACAAGCCTACACTAGCTAGTACACACCACTTCAAGGCTATCCAAGCCTAAATCAAGCCAACACACACATTCATAAGTCACACTTGTCCCATATTCAAGTTATCTATACTAGGCATTCAAGAACAATACATAAAAGAAACTAACTATATATATATAGGCATGCATCACTACACATTAGCTATATATAATATGGCATTTAATATATATATATATATATAGATATAAAGAGGGATATGTGTGTGTGTACATGAGTGATGTGAGTGTGTGCCATAGGCCAAGTGTTAGTGAAATGTGAAGAGGGTGAGTGAATAGAGTAGAGTGTGGCAAGGGTGATGTGAATGCAAAGTGCCAACTAGTGTGTGTGTATGTGTGATAACTTGTGGGTGTAACATGGAGTAGAGGGTGTGTGTGAAGTGTCAAGAGTGTCACAGGTTTATGGTTGTGTGTGTATATACAAGAATGTGAGTGAGAGAGTGATCATGGCAATGGTGTTAGGGTGTGAGTGTGTGACTGTGTGTGATGAGCATGGAGTGTGGTGTGTGGTAGTGTAATTGGTGTGTGTAGTGAATGAACATGAGAGAGTGAAAACAGTGGAGTGTAGTATGAAATTAGGAAACATGGATGTTAATCTCAGTCTTAGGAATAACCAATTACCCATTTTAGTTTACAGTTGAGCAGGTAAAAATCAGTGACAGGAAACAATCAGTGAGATGTTAAAGGAAGAAACCATTCTCTAACAAAACCAATGATTAAGTCATTTCTATCTCAGCTTAAAACAGTCAACCAATCTCAGATATTGAAAATGAGTGCAGTGACAGGAAGAATAACCCTCAGTTCACAGGGAAAAATACCAATGAATAGCCTTCATTCAAACATGTTCAGAAAAATAAGGAAGGGACAGGAAACCACATCACAATCTCAGTTTAGGACAGTTCAAACAGCCCCCCCCCCCCTTCTCAGTTAACAGTGTACAGTCCCATACTCCCCTGTATAAATCCCAGATCATACTTACTCAGATTATAATACTAAAACAACTCAGGTAATACACAACTATTTGAACAGTCCACAAAACTGAGATCCCAGATTACAGTTTCCTCCCTCATCTCAGTTGAAAACATGCCCCAACTTAGTTAAAACAGTTCACAAACTTAAACTCAGATTTGATTCACACAATTACCAAAACAAACCCAAATTCCTCATACTATTAGAATTCATATAGAAGAACATATTAGGTTTTTAATATCATGAAATTAGCTTGTAAATTAGTTTGAAATGATTGCCAAAGTTGAATTTCGAAATCTGGGTTTAAGCAGTAAATAAGGACAGTCAGTGTATCAGAAATTTTAGGAAAAAATGGAAATTAATAATGAAATTTAAATTAAAACACAAATACAGAGGTTGGTAACATATCTATGTGTTGCATACGTGTCACACAAGAGTTTGTGTCCACTCAAGTGGACACAAACGTGTCCAATCACAGGAAGTGCAAAAACAGTGCACAAACAGACACTGAAATCGAGTGCAGCCTCGTGCACGAGTGCACGCGTGTCGTGCACTCGACACAGGACACATTGCGTCTCGTGGTCATGTCTAGGTGTTCGTCTAGTGTAGGGTCACGTGTCCAACACCCTGAATTGGGTCTTAGTGTCGCCGTGTCCGCAAACGAGAAGCGTATCAGAGCTCATTGTTGGCGAGAACACAGCCAGTGTGTGGCCAGTGCGCGCACAATTCCTTCGCGTACACACATCGAGGTCGCATGAAACTTCATGGACATGATGTCAGTGGGTGCCCCCATGTGTCCACGAAGTTTCATGGCACATGGAGCCGTGTCGTGTCCTGTGTCGACCCCGAGCAGCAGGGGATCACTGTACACGCGCGCGCAGGCATGTGCACGAGTCCAGTACGACCTCGACACGACACAAAATGTGTCCAAACAATCAGAAACCCATAAGCAACCTAAAAACTTAATTTCCTATTCAAACATATTCCTAAAATTCAACCGAAATGTCCTTTGGGATATTTCATCAAACACCTAGGTCTATAGGCTGATACGTGTCCATTTGGGACACGAAAAGGACACAAAACCTAGGTCTAGGAGTACCTACAGGACCAGGACACTTAGGGCTAGGTCTATATGCAAAGAAACTAAAATTTTAATGGGTGGATTAGGATTTTACCTATGGTGTTCTCCAACACAAAAACCCTTCCAATGAGGATTCTAAAAAGGCACCAAACTCCTTCAAATTGATAGAAAACTGAGAACAACAAATTCCAACAGCAGTAAAACAATAATTAGAACCTATTGCAATTTGTTTGGATTAAAAAGGAGGTTAAATGAATTTTCTAGGGATTTTTGAAGATGGAGACTCACCTCTTCCAAAGCTTGAGATCTATTTCCAATAGAGGCTAAACCTAAATGAAAGAGGCATTAAATAGGGGTGGGAATCCCTAGGTTGGCTGGACAAAAATGTTTGGGTTAGGGTTTGGGCACTTGACTAATGGGCTTTGGGCCTATTTGGCTAACTATTGATTTATTGGTTAAACACAAGTCATGGCTTATGACTTAAAACTCTACTTAAGTCAAATAACCATACTATTAGTCAACTATAGTCTAACTAGGGTGGCATGACCTAATCAAGACCAACTCAACTAGGGTTAGCTCCTGGGTTAGTCTACCATGGTCATTGCTTGTCAAAGTCAACCTAGTCAACCCTCATCCAAACAATTCCAAAATAAATTCTAAAAATTCCTATAAATTCAAATAAATTATAATAAAATCAATTAACCCCCAAAATGTCTAAATACCCTAATCACATGGCTAGTCTCTAGGGTAGGCAGTCTCTATTGTTCACTAGCAAAATACCATAAACACAAGTCATGAATTTAAATAGTTTAAAAATAATTAAAAATCACTAAAAATCATAATATGAAATAAATATCATTAAATAATAATTATAAATACAAAATTTCAAAATTACCCTCTTCTGGAAAACTGGGTGCTGCAATCAGAGCCCAGGTCCTCAGCGGAAACAAGCTAAGGTGAATTTTTGGATTGTATTTCGTTTCCGGTTGAGCCCTCAAATGAAAATTTTCTTTTAAGGCATATGGACCCAATTCAATAGCGCATCTCATTGGCCAACTCCAATTCGGATCACACCGCATTCCCAACAGCCCCACATATTTGAATAGATTAGAAAATGTCAAGATGATGATCCCAAAACAAAACATTCTGACTGGATTCAAATAGAAATTCACTCATACCCATCTTTTGAGGGTAGTTAGATTAGATATAGACTTAGCTCTAGATCTAACATCAATTTAGGTCCCATCTAGACTTTGACCTGTCTTAAGGCCAGGCTACTAGGCCACACTCTAATAAGGCATACATTTATAAGCAAATGGCTTTGTATTGAGCATTTGTATAGTCAAATACAAGAGAACAGGGAGAAATGGGACATCAACATGCAATATAAAATATTCCAAAAAATGATATAAATACACATACATATATGCAATAAATGGAGGACCTGATTGACAAATTAGTTTTGGTAACCAAAACAACCTTACTATAATGAAAACCATGTCTAATGAATGGAGGAGCACCACCTTCATGCCTACTTACAAAGAAGTAAATATAAAATATATATAATCTATAATAGGATCAAACCTGTCAGCCACTCTATGTATCTACCATAGAGAGAAAAAAAAATTGGAGGCTGTCTTCTGTAAATTAAATTTGGTTTATGCCAATAAAGTTGTCACGAAAGCCATTTACCCAGTAAGACGATTATTGGATAAATTTCAAAATCGATCTTAATCTCTAAGTCCTCCAAATAGTCTGATCAAAACGTCAACTCCATGGCATATGTAACAATTATCCAGTCAGGATGGAACAAATTACAATACAACTTCAAGGCGTAATTCGGTCCGGTCCAGTCCGGGCCGGACCGTGCCCAAAAAAAATCGGACCCAACCGCACTTGGTCCGGGCCTAGCCCGGACTGGAGGCAACAGCAGGCCGGGCCTGGCCCGGCCCGTTTTGTGGGATCTGAGCCCAGCATGGCCCAATGACCCGGCTTGGGTAGGGCTGGGCCGGGCCAGGTTGCGGGCTCGGGCGGGCCGGTTCGGACTGGTCCGGTCCTTTTTTTTGAGTTTTTTTTATTGGATTTCATTTTTTTTAATTTTATGTTCTTTTCTTTTCTTTTCTTTTATTTTAAGTTTATTTTGTTATTTTAAGTTTTCTTTTAATTTATTTTATTTTCTTTGTTTCTTTCTAAGTTTTAATAAATTTTTTCTTTTATTTTGTTTTACTTTTCTCTCCTCCTTTATCCGGGCTTGGGAACGGCAATGCAAGCTTTACTTGTCATAGGCAGAGTTAAAAAAAATTATTTCAAGTTTATGTTTTTTTGATATTTTTTGATTATTTTGTTTTTTATTTTAAGTTTTTTTTTGGTTCTAAGTTTTATTTGTTTGTTTTTTTTCTTGTAAGTTTTTGGTTTTGTTTTGTTTTGTAAGTTTTTGGTTTTGTTTTTTGTTTTTTTCTTGTAAGTTTATGGTTTTTTTTCTTGTAAGCTTTTGGTTTGGGTTTTTTTTTCTGTTTATTGTTGTTAAGTTTTTTTTAAAAGTTTTCTTTCCAAGTTTTTTTTAAAGTGTTGTTTTAAAATTTTTTTTTGGTTTTTTCTTTCTTCTTTTTTTGTTTTTTTTTCTTTTTGCTTTTTTGTTTTTTTATCATACCTTTGAGTCATTCTTCTTCCTCCTCGGTTCCAGAAGTTTCATCCATTGTAAACGATTCGAAGTCCAGCTCATTCATGTCAGCAGCTTCATCTTTCTTGTTTTAGATTTTTTTTGTTGTTGCTAGAATTCAATCTTGAACACATACACAAGCTTCCAAGATATCTGGCTTCAACCGGCTCCTCTTTACGCTCAAAATCCTTAATCATGCACTAAAACATGACTTCGATGCTACCGTGGACACCAGAACCATTAGTAGATCACGTGCTATGATAGAAAGTACATGAAATCTTTTGTCATATTTTTTCCACCATTCTAAAATGGTGAAGTGATGTGAAGATTCCTCTTCTTCTTCATAAGAATTTAGATATAAAGACAACTCTTGAATGGGTTGGAAATAGTATTTTTGTTTCTTCTAAAACTTTTTAGTATACGACTGGCGTGGTCGACTATGCCAAAGCTACTACTAGTACTCACTTGAGTTGGTCGGGTCGACACAACTTTGTCTTCATAAAGCATTATTAATCTTTCCAACACTACCTTTAGTTCTACTTTCAAATCAATAACATCTGTAGCTTCCCTTCCCGGAGAAATTTTTTTTCGAAATATTTTTTATTATTTATTTGATTTAAATAGTGATTTTAGAATTTTATAAATGATTATTTAGTTAATTATTACGGTAGATAATTTTAGTCATGGTTGATTTTTGAAGTACCAGACGACTAGGAATCATGGCACGGATAGTGCAGTGACGTGCCTTCACTAGTGTATTAGCCATGCCAAGAAAGATCCAACCATACTGATGTCCTAACTAAGAAAACCAGGCCAAGTTACGACTTAACCCCTATAGATTAATTAGTTATATATTAATTAAGATTATAATTTTAGGAGATCCGGTTGTGCCAATTTAGTCCAGACTGGACCCGAACCAAATCCAAGCCTATGTAGGCATGCAGTGAAACAGGGACGGCCATGTAGACATTTTATGTGTGTACAAATATTTTTTATTTAGGACTTGACAAATACATTCCAAATATTTAATAGTTATTTAAATGTTGTTTTAGAATAATTGTACGAATTTCTGGAGCCAGATAAATGGCGTATTTGATGATTTCATCAATATATATTATTGGTTTAATTTCAGTGTTATTAGGATTATTATTATTGGTAAGGTTGTTGGTGTTATTATTAGATACTATTATTTTGCCACTATTGATTATGTTTATTTTATTGTCAAATAAATGTTATAGTGTATGTGTTCATATTTCTATAAATAAGCCCTATATTAAGAATAAATAATAGTAAGATTTTATTTAGATTTTATGGAGAGTATTATATAAAATATATTGGGTGCACATATAGATAGATATTGGTATATACATATATGACTATATATGTGGTAATATATGGAAAGATAGATATAAATTATAAGGAATATATATATATATATATATATATATATATATATATATATATATATATATATATATATAGAATTTATTAATGTATTTACATATATACATGTTATATATATAAATATAGAGATATATATCTTTTGTACATGTAAATTCCAGTTGGCAAGTGGAGGAGAAAATATGAAATTGAAGGACGAACAGTTATGGCTGATAGAGAAAAGTTGCAGTCAAGTGGGGGCATTGGAAAGGAGAGGACACGATGTCAATTTTGTACAATTACCACATGTCAGTTCTTTCCGACTTTTGTAGGTTTTTAGCTTGGGACCCCTTTGGCTTGGTCGAAGTTGATTGGCTTGTATTAACAAATGAATAAATAAGGAAAACCCCAACCCACCTAAGCTAACCCACGCCTAAACCGAACCCCCCAAAAAGCCTAGCAGCAGCATTCAGCAGTCCCAGGCCCGGCCCAGCTTCCCAAAAGAGCCGAACCCCCCGACCCATGTACACGCATACAGCCGCGTATAAAATTGGTATATATATATATATATATATATATATATATATATATATATATATATATATATATATATATATATATATATATATCGAAAGTTCAGGAGAGGAGGAACCCTAACCCTACGCACCCCCTGGCGACCCCATCTGTGTACGCGCGTCGCCACGCGTGGTCGTCGGCCGACCGGAGCGGCCATGACAGCGTCGAATACGCGCGCATGGGATTGACGCAGAACACCGACAGTAGGGCAGTAAGGTACCCATGTATCGACCCCCATATCTTTCTCTGTAGTCGAACGTTTTTGAATATGTAAAATCCTACGAACAGACTACATAACCCTCGACCTAACCCTTCAATTGGTTTAGATCAATTCACCCTAGATTTCCCATAAAAATTCATGGAAAATCGATAAAAATTCTGTTCTTGACAGTCCGAAAACTGTCGCATGAACCCTACTTTGGAAGGCGGTCAATTGTCGATCCAATGATTATTTTAGAAAACTACTTGAACGTTTTTAAAGACAACATGACCAGGATCAAAACCCTACTATTACTTTTAATTTTAGTTATTTGTATAATAAGATAAATCAGTTTGAAAACCAAGAAAAACTTGGCGAAAACAGTTTAGAAATATAGAAATTCTTCGATACAACGTACGTCCCGTCAATCCTGACGACGTGGTCGCGAACCGAAAGCATCGAAAGGTACGTAACAGCTTCGTGGACGTGTAGGCTTTGGCGAAATTTAAATTGGTTGCGTGTGCGTGACGAATTTGATACGTATCGGTCAAAATTTACCGTATCGGTCTCTGTACAAAATTTTTAATTACTTTGTGCACGTTCGTCAGATTGAGACGAAACTTGTGCCAACAGGACATTATCATTTTTCTGGTCTTGTATGCCAAGTTTGGTCCAATTCTGAGACAGTTGATCGGATCACCGTTTCACGGGCCCCACGATCCGATTCAATGGGCAATTTTGTACACGGTCCACCGGAATCCAAAATTGGACATACCGTTGGGTTCGTATCGAAAAACCGGATCCATAGACATATAGTTTGACAGCTTTAGAGACCATTGACTCTGGCACGCTTTTCGGTGCAAAGCGGGTCCAACGGCAGACACCGTTTTTGTCCGAAATTATCGTTTTGCCCCTGTATCCAGAATTGGACTTAAGGACATGCAATTTTAGCTAATTTGACTATTCTGAGAATGTTGGCATTGTCTGTTTCAGCTTTCAAAGACAGTTGTGATGATTTGGACTTCATGGCTTAACAGTTGACTATATTTTATTGGATCTGCGTGCAACCTCCAAGCAAGTATATCTTGCCTTCCTCTACAGTTTTATTTATATGCATTGTATTTAATTTCCCAGTTTTGGTTGTTTATGGACATGTGATTTTCGTATTATATTCGTTTGAGTTGTTTTCATTGTATATAGCCGTGTTCATGTTTGGTCTTGTGGTTTACACTTGGAGTTTCTCGTCAGTACCTTGCTTGAGTCGTGTCATAGAACGAGTACGTGTAATTGAACTGCTAAATCCTTGATATTGTTTCCTTGGCACCAGAGAGTCCACACTCGGGATGAGGGTATTTTTCTTGATCTGTTTACATCCGTGAGTCCACACTCGGGACGAGGATGTCGATTATTTGCACCAGAGAGTCTACACTCGGGATGAGGGTGTTTACATCAGAGAGTCCACACTCGGGACGAGGATGTTATACTTGTACCAGAGAGTCCACATTCGGGACGAGGGTACGCCTTGCCGTGAACTAACCAGAGAGTCCACACTCGGGACGAGGGTTAGTGCTTAGTTCAAACCCGTGAGCCCACACTCGGGATGAGGGTTTGGTTCTTCCATTGATCTTGTGTTCATTGTTCGCTCGGCAGTTCATTTACCCGTAGTTGTTCTAGTATTCGTGTGTTCGTGTTCGTAGTCATTTGTCGTGTGCCTATTTTTTTGTTTATTTTCTTGCGCATGATAAAACTGTTAGATAGGCATGTATATTATGTATCTTGCTGTGTCCTCTGAGGACCTGATGATCTCTTCAGGTTTAGCGATTGCATGGAGTTAGCTAGTAGTTCTGGATGGCGGAGGATTTGCGGTTCTTGTGGGATTCAGGTATTATTATTACGTTTGTTATCCTTTCGTGCTCTACATTCCTTATCATGAGTTATCCTATTTATTGATTCAGTTTAGAGACTCTTGTTATTTTTCTTGGAGTCTCATCGGACATATATGCTAGTGGGCTGCAGACCATGACCCATACTTGTTTATTCTTGTTTATATAATTTCTGTGGATTGAGATATAGTTTAGATTAGACATGATACCCTATTCTGGACAGCTTATACGTACTCGAGTCGGACTGGAGTCCGCTTGATACGTAGCTGGCTTGCTCACGAGCTCGCATCCGAAAAACGGGTGCGGGTCGTGACAACATCAATATCCATGTTTTCTGCATAGTCATCTAACAAAGCCTCTACACCCTCTAATTTGATCGTAGGATCAAAAATGGAAGACAAACAATATAAAAGAGGTACATCACCCGAATATTTAGTGAATTTAGCTTCCACTTTTTTTTTACAACATAGTCAAAATTAGAAACATTTCTATATTTAGATAATAAGTAAGACATGTTACACAGTTCCCGTAAAGCTAAACAAGAAGTAGGATAATAAACACCAGAAAGAGTACATGTAGCATTGTAAAAAGTTTCTAAAAATTCACAAATGGAACAAGCAACTATACAATCATCTTCAGTTACTCTATATTCAAAATTGTGATCCATATTGCCAAAATATGGAATAACATCCTTAAAAGGAATTGCGGATTTCAACATTAAATATGTTGAATTCCATCTATGTGGTACATCCTTAACAAATCTTCTAAAACGAATATTAAAATGTACACATGTGATTTTAAAAGTTTGTTGCCTACTTGGAGACGTGTTCAAGCTGTGTAAACAATTTCTAAGAGTATCAGAATGTGTACTAAAAAATTCGAGACATTCTTTTACAACTAAGTTAATAATGTAGCAAGCACACCTAACATGCAATAATCTACCTTCCAAAATAGGTTGAAATAATAAAGACAATGAAGATATAACAGAATTATTATTACTAGCATTATCAAAAGATACAAATAATATTTTATGGTGAATATCAAAGTCACGTACATGTTTTGAAATAGCAGCTGCAATTGCAAGACCCGTGTGTAGAAATTCCAAAGTTTTTAAACAGACGATGCACTTTTGCAACATCTATTGTAAATCTATGTAGTGTACTGTGTTGCACATATAAGCATAATTTTGCTTACTTGTCCAAATATCAGAAATAATAGAAATTATACTAACATGTGACAATGTTTCTTTTAAAGCAACTTTTCTTTCCTTAAAAAGTCTCTTAGCCTCTTTTCTAGCAGCGCCTATAGTAACTTTACTAAAACATAAATTTAAAAAAATTGTGGCATAATCATATAAAGATTTACTTTCACCCAAAGTGAATGGAAGTTCATCAGCAATAATATATTTAGTAAATTCAGTTTTATGATGGACAACTGAATAGAAAAACGTACTCATTAAAGAACTCGCGGTGCCTCCAAAACTTATCTGAGTTTGGGTCATCGGAATTGAGCTCGGACCGTAGTAGGTATCGTGGTGTCTTGATATGGTACCCGTGCCACCTCCCATCTTCCATTTGTATATATGGGAACATTTCTTGCATTGTGCTGCGTACGGAACTGGTTCACCTTTTTAATCTAAAATAAGTAAGCCATCAGGTTTAGTTTCATTAGGAATAACAAAAAAATTCAACACTTTGATTTTTGCTTCCTCTTTACAACATTTTGGGTAGTGCTAGCAACTCCAGGAGGTGAACCAATTAAATCCTCATGAATAAATTTTGCTCAAAAAAATATTATAATATTCAAAAGTATGTCTGACAGCGTCAGTAGATTGGTTTGAACCTTATCCGGCCATTTTAAATAAACAAATAAAAATTGAGAAACAATTAGAAAGAGGAAGGATACCGAAAATAAAATAAACCAAAAATTACTTTTTTCCTAAAAAAAAGAGAGATTGATGAAAGAAAACTATTTTGTAAATGTGAAATAAAGAAGAACAATTAGAAAATCGTAGAGCGCTGGAATTGCTTGGTTTGGGAGCTTGATCGGGAAGTCGTAGAGCGCAGGAATTGCTTTTTGAAACCTTCTTGTGAGCTTGAATTTTTTTTTTTGTATGGAATGAATGGTTTGTGTTTGAAAATTGGGATTTATAGCCTATTTACAGGAATTTTTTGAAGCCAAATTACCCTCCTACCCTCCAAATAGAGTTGTTGTAAAGGTTTTTTTTGGTCTTTTTTGACAAAACGACTAAAATACCCCATAAAACGGTCAAATAGTGGGAGCATTTTGGTACATGGGGGGCCCCGGGGCGGGCCTGAGCGGGCCGACCGTTTGATATTAAAAAAAAAAATCGGGCCGGTCCGGGCCGGGCTTGGGCTCGGTTTATTAAACCTATACCGGACCAATAGGATGTCGAGTTTCGGATGGGCCAGGCTAGCTGGCGGACCGGGTCGGACTTTATGGGAGCGGGCTTGGACGGGCCCGATTCGATTTGCAGGCGGACTGGACCGGATGACACCTTGAATACAACTTAAAAATACTAAACAACAAGATGAAAGGAATATAATAATAACAATAACTGTAAGGCTAGGTAGATTACTTACACAAGTTTTTCCCTCCCGACACAATATGTCAACATGAATAAAATATGTAAACAGTATACAAATTATGAAATGCAAAATTATAAAGTAAAATTGAGATGTATGTACTTGCCTTATCCAATTGGTGTGGGGTTGCTCTAAATTCACCTAAAAAAGTATAGGTGTTAGGTTCTATGTAAACAGTAAGTTCAAACTAAACCTAATTTATATGGAAATTTCTAGGATCCTCTAATCATGGATCCAATTCTTGATCTTAACTAATAAATTCTAATTAAAGAAATTCTTAATTCAAGGTAACTAACTAATTTTAATCTTTCTTCAAGCTAACTAATTATCATTACTCTAATATATTCATTAACCACCCTACTAATCCTAAAATAATCAGGGATCTGGTCAAAGCCCAAAATCCATCAAAACTGCTACCTGTCCATTCGTTACAAGTCCACACAAATATTCCTTATTTAACTCAACCACTAAGCTCATAATTTACTCAACCCAAAACCAATTTTCATTGTTATTTCTCACTGGCTTCAGCCCAATACTCAAGAGCCCAAAGCTCTGGCCCGAATCCTGAAGCCCACTGGTTTAATCCTAGTTTTCAAAACATTTTTAAGGCCCAATTCCATTTTTAAAGCCTAATTGTAAGCCCAAAACTTATTTCTAAAACCCGACCCAACTACCTACAGTTCTACTTACACTCATCAGTGAGAAATAGGGGTGTAAACGAGCCAGATGGACGCGAACAGTCACTGTTCGAGTTCGGGCCGAAAATAAAAACGAGTTACAGTCTACTATTTGAGTTCGGACCAAACGGACGCATAAAATCACTATTCGTATTCAATCGGACGATCCGCGGACAAATTCGGACCATCATAAATATATGATAACTTTGGATACCAAAATATAGATATGATGGTAGCAGACTCACAGAGATTGGTTCGCATACATGCATAATATAATAACTTAACTCACTGACACATTAATTCTAGATATTACTCGGTTGGTCGCGTTCAATAATGCAATTTTCGATTAGTTTATGTATCGTTGAGAAATCGCCATGTACACTAATCACTGCACATATTAAAGTAACTGGATTTATCGATCAGAAATGCTCTACCGATTTGATTTGAGTTATTATAAACCAAGCATGTATTACAAACCATACTTGATGGTGGACATAAGCTCCCTAACGCATTCTCGTCATAATATGACATATTTGATGCAAATCAAAAGGAGTCTCCATTATTGGTCCACAGGCAAATTCGGACCGGACATGAATATGACTGTGTCTGGGTCCGATATTTAAACAGACCCAAAAGGTCCAACGTTACGTTAGTTAATTCAATCGGACAGTTTGCGATTGAACTAGTTAATTCAATCGGACAGCTTGCGATCGAACGATTAATCGAACCAGACTCGTACGGACGGCGGACTACTGCTTTGTACATTTTACAGCCCTTGGGGGAAAAAAAAAACGGAAATTTTCACTCAGAGCATCTAAACTTTTGTAAATTCCAAGAAAAGCATCAAATTTTACCAAATTCTAAACAAAGCACCAAAACGCCCTTAGAAAGGGCGTTTTCCATTTTTTAATATTTTTTTTATCTTCCGTTTTTTTTCTTCTGTTAACGACGTTAAAAAATATAATAAAAAATAGAAAACGCCCTTAGGAAGGGCGTTTTCCCTTATAATTTTTTTTGTTAAACGAATTTTTTTTGTTAATCGACAAATAGAAAGTAACACAAAAATTTAAAAAAAAAAAGAAAAAATAAAAAAGGAAAGAAAGAATGCAAATATGTTAACCATTATTTGCAGACGAGTGTAATTAATATTTTTTTTCTGTTTCTTTCTTTGCTCTCCCTCTAATTTAGTTATATTAATAATAATGGAATGATTGTTTTATTAACATATTTGCAGCCGAGTGTAATTAATGCTTCCTTTTTTCGGTTTCCTTTTTT